>VZTD01004049.1:265535-375212 GCA_013397725.1 Rhagologus leucostigma
CCCCATTAGCTAAGATTGAACCCTCGAAAACAGTTGTGGGGAAAGCTGTAAATCGAGGGAAGGGACTTACATATGCCAACAGAAAACCACCCCAGGCGGCTATTGTGCTGTGACATTGAAGCCACGAGAAGACTGTTTCTTGTGGAGAAACCCCATAGCATGGGCAAAAGAGACTCCTCTCCCTAAGTGAACTGATGAAAGACTGTTACAGAGGTGGTAAACTGACTGAAATAATCCTAAATTTGTGTCTTTATGCTGTAAGTGGGAGGAGGGGAGGAGAAGTGTTCTGAAGGTTTATTCTGACCCTTAATATTCTTCTTCCTTTTAGTTCTGTTAATAAACTTCTTTATATTCTTTAAGTTTAGAGCCTGCTTTGTATTCCTCCTGATTCTTATCTCACAGAAAGTAAGAAATGCGAACAAACCCACTACAATAGGTAAAGAAATAAGGAAGAAGACTTTGTTTGCTGATTGGAGAAAATGTTGTCGGGCTAAACTAACTTCGTAAGTTTCTGATTTTAAAGCTCTTGTACTGCACTGACAATTTTTAAGGCTCTTTAAAGGGTGAAGTTTTGCATATCATACTGTCAGGCTGTTGATGTCACTTGTGCAGTCCCACTTGCCAGCACTTTCCTTCTTCCATTCTTTGCATTTTTATCCTGCTCAATAGAATTCTGTCAGTCAGCAAATGTGCTGGGGCTGAAACTACCTCTTGGACCATACGATCACTCTATCATTGAAGCACCTGGCAAAGTGCTGGCTTATACTTAAGCAAGGCTTAGAACTTCTACACTATACATCATAAGTACAACTTACCCTTCATTTTACTTATATTAGTTTGAGTAATAAATCATAGTTCCTTTACTGAGACAGAACTCAAGACCATTTTCTCATTTAATAGCTTTCATCTGTATGATGTTCCCTATAATGGATATCACAGTACATTAATGAGTTTGCCAGTGTTATCAGAAGATGTATCACCATCTACATAGTTCCTTTGTATCCCTGGAATGACTGTATGAATTTAAGAGTTTCATAATTTCTCTTCACTTATACAGGTAAAAAACTGTGGTCCATTAAAAATACTTTGAAACATTCGTCTTCATAATGTTCTTAGTGTACAGTTACCATTAGGCTTTCTCATTAATAATGATTTGCTCTGTCTCACAGAATAGTCAGTATTTGTTTAAGATGAGTGTGACCACACCCAAAATTATTTAATTTTAAAAATAGAATTAAGAACTGATCTACAGAATATGGGACTTATTTTATTTTATTCATAGATAATAATGTCCATGTCTGGAATGTATTATTAAAAATTGTAGAATGAATTCTACTATTTCTATTTGAGAATCATCTGATGTTTCTGTAAGAGTACAGAATAAGATTCTTTTTTAATGAAAAGGTAAGAAACACATTAGCACATTTGAAATACAGAGGAATAAACAAAGATGGAAGACAGATCTTCTGCAGCAGAACTTTAAACCAAAATGTTTGATTTTTGAAATGAAAAAAAACCTGAAAAATTTATGTGGGTTTGCAACTTATTTTTGTTATTTTAAATCTTGTGCTTAAAATTGCTATCAAAACTAAAACTAAAGATTCTACAGTCTCAGTGGCATAACCTGAGTGAAGACTAGAACCAACTGATCTGTGGGCCAAAAATTGTTCATTATTAGCTGACAACATCCTCTAAGAACTGTAAGTCAAATGCTTTCTGGAACTGGTGCTCTTGGGAGCTACCTTGATAATGTTTTGAGTTTTTACACAACATTTTGATTTCCCCATTAGACAGGACAGGGCAAAAAAAGGATGGTGCCTCTGAAAAAAAATAAAATAAGCCACAAGGTACATAAAATGCTTTGAAAAATATTTTCAAGGTTTTTAATTAGTTTTGTTTTATACCAGGAACAGAGACAGATGCACCTTCAGCACAGCAATTCACTCTAGCCTCCAATCTCCACAGACTTCATGCATAATCAGCTTTATGCGCTGTGAATGACTTCATTACTTTTTTCCTTTATGTCAAGTTGTGTGTGAACACGATTGAGCAATCATGGCTTTAGGAAATACTGTTGCATAACAGGGAAGCTATGAGGATTCATACTATCTTTTCTCACTTTCTACTGCTATCAGCTATAAAGTTGCTATCTGAGCAAGTAGATTTAGTAAGCTTTTCTTAAATGAAGACTGTGAGACAGGAGACTGAGTCACTTTACTCCATGTGCCTCCGATTCCAAGAGGTGCTTAGGAGCTGGAATTTAAGTGGTTAATTGGAGGAGAACAATTTCCCTCATTTACCTGCTATATACCCAGTTTTCCCCCTAAAATGTACTCCAAAAAAATCAGAATTGATACGTCCAGAGTACACAGGCCATTGTGTGAAAAGTAATTAATGAGGTAAAAGTTAGCAAGCAATAGAGCGAGTCCAACCCCGCAGTCTACTCTTTGTACCCCAACACCTATGTCTGTTCAAAAGGGGACTTCTCTGAACTACAAAGCCACTTCCATTCCTTTCCCCTCTATGTTCACTTGAATCTGAGATACATGCTTCTCCTCAGCAATTCCTGGTTACTGCCTTAAGCAGTGGAGTTTGACATGTGTCTCAGGTTTGATGGATTGATTTTTTGAGTTAATGATCTACTTCCCAGCAGTGCCATGACTAAACTCCCATGTTTCCAATGTAGAATAGAACTGTTCTAAGGACTTTTATATTAGAGGCAACAAAAGAAGAGAATTGAAAGGTTTTTCCTTTGCAATAAGCTTTACAAAGAACACTAAAGGACTGGGCAATCCAATTTGGAAAAAGAAGGCCCAGATACAATGCACCTTACATGGACCACATCGTGGTTTCCCCAAGAGACCTCAAATTAAGCAGCAGTTGCTTTCTGGCTTTTCCAAAGGCAAGGGAGGGAGATAATGCCATGATGACTCAAAGATAGCCTTCCCTCAGCAGTATGCAATGAAGATTTAGAATGATACATTTGCAAAGCCACACAGATAGTTGCTGCTTATTTTCAAGGTAAAAAATATATAGGAAATAGTCTTCAAGCTTGAATTTCCAACTGTTCCACTATAAGGATATCATTGTATTGAGACAAAACTTTATTCGACCCACTAAACATTGCAGTTCACCAAGAAATAGCTAGACAACAAAAGAAAAAAAACTGGCACCAATCACAGTCAAATACTACATTTGTGCTTGCACCAGTAAGACTAAATGAAGGCTCACATCTGTCTTAGTGATGGGTGCTCCCTATTGAGCAAAAGTAGACAGGATGCTTCAATCAGAAAATGCAATGAGATTTACCACCCCCCCCAAAAAAGCTCATTATGTTGGTGTTATTCAGATAATAGCAGACAAAATACATCATAATCCTTTATACTTTCTCATAAAAATCCATTTCTAACACATAGAAAACTAGCCATTTCTCTGCTGAAGGATTTTTTCCCTATCTTTTGGAAGTAAAAATCTCAGGTTTTTTTCAATTTTGAGGATAAAACAGAGATTGTCAATATCATATGCTTTAGATATCTGTTTGTTTGGGGTTTTTTTTAGGTTCATTTCATGTTAAAAGATTGCTAATAACATTTAGATAAGCATAATACAAATGTTAAAACACAGCACCATTTCCTCCTCCAGGTTTGTTTTTGGCTATCCTGCTAATGTGACTCATGAAATTTTTTATAGCATAGTGGATATATTTTGGGATTCCTAAAGGAAAGGGAAGGTTATAGATGACTGCGCATACCAACAATATATGTTGAAGGATTAGAATGTATGTGTCTAGAATCAGACATTTACCTTGTTCATATAATTGCAAACACTCTCTTGCAACTGGATGCCTCTCAGCCTAACTTCATCCTTCTTCTTCCTTTCCAGTCTCTCCATTTGCATCTTTTTCAAGCCTGGACCAGCAGATGAGGCTGTGCCTGCTTGACTGAGTACTGACTATTTCTTCTTACATCATAATTTCATCTTCCTTCAGGGACACTGAGCATATAACCCCATTTTAGTGTCACTGATTTGAGGAAAACAACACCCAAGTTTTTCTTTAAAATTCACTGAGTTTGTTCAGTCCCCTATTCTGGTGTCAGTAGAGCAAGCACTTTGAGAAAAGTGGATCTTATTTCACCAAGCAGTTATGAACTTGGTGAAATACTATTGCTTGCAGTCAGGATCTTAATTTTCCATTTTATGCCCAAAGACACCACCTGAGCTGAAGGCTAAGTGCTTATTTCAGGCACTTTAGATGTCATAGTTGAATAAATACATGCTCTAAAAAAAAATGGTGGGAAGGAAAACGGGCAGAGAGGTGAAATGATTTGTTCAAGATTCTCTGGCTAATTAGATTTACAGCCATGCATAGAAACTAGTATTCAGAAGTTGGTGTGTGAGACAGTAAATATTACTATCTTCTTTCAGATTCCTCTCACATATATCATAGAACAAGTTCACTCACAGCAATTTAAGATATGGAGAACAACACCAAGATAAACTTTATGTTACCTCTGCAAAAGTTAAATATTCCACCACTATCACTAAAGATCTATTCACAAAAGACCACAGTTGAAATGTAATTCTTTGCTGTCACTTGCATTACATTTATCCAGTTATTTATCTCCTGCATGAGTTTTCCCCTACCAAGAGCAGACAGCTTGAAAGAAAGTATTTTAAATGAAAGTGATATACATTTAAATATAACACTTTTCTGAGAAGTAATTTACCCTTCCTTCTTTACTAGCCATAGATTTCAGTAGTTCTGAAATGCTGTACATAATGAATGCTAACCCCACAGGGCTAAGCAATAATTGCCATTTTTCTGTCTTAAAGATTGCAGCTATTATTTATTTATAGTATAATAAACTCAAGTTGTCATTCACCCCATGACCATGCCACCAGCCACCTTTATTCCACAGTATAAAAGAAAACTGCTCAAGGGATAGATTTCTATATGCTAATTACATGAAAGCTATTAAAGGAACAATTTCCCATAATGCCGAAATATTGAGGATGGTGAGGCAAATTCCACGGACAACAGAAGAACCTCTGCTCACTTCAAGGGGCTCTGTCTCAGATTTTAGTGTGACTCAAATCCACATTGAAAAAGCAATGCAACTCTTCATTTAACTGTCCTGGTCAACTTTCAGCTTCTTTCAGTGTCTTTTCACCAGCTTCATTCCTGGCTCTGGTTTACTTGAAGAACTGGAAAAAATTGCACAGATCCATCCCTGCAGGAGGTGATAACTCCTGGTGCAGCAGCACACTTCCAGGCCACACAGCAGTGGGGCAGGAGCTCTTGTTCCTCTTGGAAATCATAAAATCAACAACTTAAAATCTGTTGTTCAAAGCCTTCCCCCTGCCAGCTCCATAGAACACAGAAATATGAACATGCACTGCAAGAGATAACTGAGTTTTGTCATGTATTGTCAGAGTTCTCACCCTGGGAACTTTGAGGTGATTGCTTCAGCATTTTTTCTGTAAATGTGCATTGTGTGTGTAGCCATGTGTATTTTTACATATCTATGCACAATACAAATAGTGTGTTGCTATCTCTAGGAGAAGCTATCAGTGGAAGCCATGTATCACTGAAGCCATTTTGATGAAAAACTCTTTTAAAAAAGAAATAGAGCAACAACAGTCTCAGATTCTGTACAGAGAGTGCGCAACCAATTCAAAAGCATTCTGAGGGGCTTTAGCACATTTTTCTGAACTTCAGCCGTCTATATAATATGACTATTTCATTTTTCAAATAAAGATAATTGAAAGAAGCAGGTCAAAAGTAAATTTTTAATGCTAGTAGACCTTTGAGTCCTAGACAACAAAATTTTTACATTTTATATGAATATATGTATTCTACATCTATTATTGCTTGGAATAGAAGAATTTAATGTTAAATATATCAACTTTGGATGTTAAAATTTAACTATACTGATCCTAATGCTGCAAGTTATCTAAACACTGAGCTCATAATTAAGTAATGAAATACCTAAATTATCTTTAAAACTTGCATCTTCTAGCCTGCTTTTCATCAGCACTGAGCTGAATTTCCAACTGGATCCAAAAATATCCAGTATCTTGTGAAACTACTCTGTGTCTGAGATTTAGGTACTTGTGTAAATTTCCTTAAGTAAAATTGATATTAATTTACATTGATGAAATAATCTTGCTTAGGAAAACATTAATTCATCACACAGAGCATAAGACCTTTACTTAGTATTTACTTAGACACATATTGGGAAACTCACTCATCTACTGAAGTAAGCATGTGATTTATGTAGGCTAATTAACTTCCAAACTGAAGGACAAGAAGTCCCTTTCTCCTTTAGAAAATTTTGATTGAAGAAAGCTTCTCAGTAGAAAATATCCCACTGGAAAAGATTTGGTTGAATCTCCTGGAGCAAACACAAGAAGCAGTGAAATCCATTGCTGAAAAAATGGTAGGTTTCTCCAAATTTATTCTTCTAAGCTGAATTTAAATCCCCACATTGGTGCATGGAGCACTCAGCACTCCCAATTTCATCATCCATCCATCGATGTTGTAGCTTCTGACTAGCTTCAGATCTCCTGTCTCTGAATACTCACTGAAGACCAGCTCCCCAGAAGGTTAATTCTCCTTGTAGTCATTTATGTCAAGAGCCTTTGAGGAGATCCAAGAAAATGCCATTCCTTTAATCTTCAATGCCCTCGATACTCTAAACTGTTCAAGGTAGGGTAATGGCAATGAGTGATTTTTAGCTTCCTCCTTACCAGTCCTGTTGAAGATGTGGGACCCCATAATGGGGCAGACAAAACACCACTGTTCTTTTCAGATGTTTTTTAAGAGCCTTATAGATTATTCTGTTGTATTTGCATTTTAACTGTAGATGTATTTTCTTAAAAACACATACAGTTAATTTGCAACACTAAGGTCACAGACCAAATTTGATTATTAAACTACAAATTCAAAGCATTTTAGCCTTCTATAGCCTACAGGACAATGTGACCTTCAAGAATATGAGAATAGGAGAAAATTTCGCTCCTTAGGATATGCACTTTCAATCACAATAAGCAGCCTACACATGATAATACTCCAAGTTCTGACAAATGATAAAAGGACTGATTATTGCTCTTCCTCTTTCTTCTTTCCTTACTGATTTGGTAATGGTAACTATTCAAATGTCTTTCCATGTTTCATTGTCATTATTTTTAGCTTTTCCGTGTCCTCTTCTTTTGGATAAGACTGTCCTAATTATCTAGTGATGATGATACATGTTCTGAGTCTGAAAAGAGAGAGAGATGAGAGCCAAATAAATCAAGCTTTCTCTGACTGTGACTAGTATTGACATGAGTTGTGAATCACATATTTTGCTTCAACAACCAGCACTGGGTTTCACCTCAAGTTCTCTTTAAGATGGTTCTCTCACAATTTGAAGTAACCATGCAGTGGCCAGCAGTACACACAGTCATTTCAATATCAGAATATGATTTAAAATTGTCTTACCCAGATTGTTTCTTTTTTATTAAAAAACCCTAAAAGTATTTTATTTCTTCATTACTTGGCAAATCTAAATTATTTTATTTGATTCTTCCTGGTAGCTAGGTCCAAGAAAGTTATTTGAAGCATCCTAACTGGATATTAAGGACAGATGCTTTAACTTACGTCACTTCAGGCAGGGGGTGAAGAGGGAAGTAAAATCATAATTTAAAAAATTTAAAGTTTCCAAATTTATAAATTTCCAAATTTTATGAGCCTTAGTCCATTAATCTATATTTACTGAGCAATAGGTCTGAAATTGAAAAACACATGTGGGAGTACTCACTTGGTTCACCCTTGGCAAATGGCCTGGATAACAACACTGGTAAAATAAGAATATGGGTGTAAATGGTGTGCATGAATTGAACACAAAAACATCTGAGCAGGCATTTACCTTTACCTAATCACATGAGAAGAATACAACCACCTGACAGATCAAAAAGTAACCTCTGAATTAGACTTCTGAAACAAAGATGAAGTCATGTTGGAAAGATCGATCGATCGATCGATCTATCTATCTATCTATTTATCTATCTATCTATCTATCTGTCTATATGTGTGTGTGTGTCTGTGTGTGTCTGTGTGTGTGTGTATAAACAGAATGGAAATTGTATTGAAGGGAAGAGACTGGACTGAAACGAAAGCAGCAGCCAGCCTCTGGTTTGACACTGGTGGCAGCCATCCCATCGCAATCTCTGCCTAGGACTGATGGTGCAGCCTCCTCATGGTCACCAGGAGCAGCCTGCTCTAGCCAGGGCAGCAGGGAGTCTGAGGGGAGACCTTATCACTTTCTACAGCTTCCCCACAAGGGGAGGAGGAAGGGCAGGCAGCAATCCCCTCTCTTGTGAGCAGTGACAGGACCCAAGCGAATGACTTAAAGTTGTGTCAGGGGAGGTTCAGGTTGGATATTAGAAAAAGATTCTTCATCCAGAGGATGTTTAGGCACTGGAACAGGCTTCCCCGGGAAGTGGTCACAGCACCAAGCCTGACAGAGTTCAAGATGTGTTTGGACAATGCTCTCAGCCACATTGTGTGATTCTTGGGGTATCCTGTGCAGGGCCAGGAGTTGGACTTGATGATCCCTTCTAAATACCTTCCAACTCAGTATCTATTACACATATAGCTATATATATATATGTAGGGAGTGTAGGGTGCAGCAAGCAGGGAACCAACATGTTGGAGGCACGTGTGTTGGCACTCCTGAGGTCATCCCTTTGCCAGCGTGTGTATCACCAGATGATAGGAAGCAACAGAAGTACACACAGAGCTGGGGCATCCAAATCTCTCACAAGAGGGCTGTGCAGTTGGGGAACGTCCTTTCTCCTTGCAAAAAGGTAGTGTGCTAGTGACACACAGGGCCTGGAGTCAGGCAAGGAACATGAGTTAAATTGTGTGCATTGGCACGATTAGAATATTTTGAGATTAGTTATAATTAATCTTAATGTTCAGAAATATGCTCACAAATCTTTAAATCTATATTAGCATTTAGTTATTACCTACTATCATCGGTTAACTGATCTGCTACTGATGTCAGTCCTGCATGTAGTTCACTTATTGCCAGTTAATTATATTTTGTTAATAAATCAGTAAACTTCTTCAATCCTAATTTGGCTTTCATTATAAGCAGAGCTGCTTTCCCACAAAACACGCATGAACTACCTTATTTTTTAGATTATTGATAACTAGTGAAATCCTTCTTTATGGTTGTGAGGGCAAGCATTTCAATTAGGCACAGTCCAAATTAAGCAGGCTTGCATAATTTTTCCCCTTTGAGCAAGTGAAGAAAGGTCAAAACAGAAAATAAAACTGATGAGAGACCTACAAAAGACAGGCCTCTAAGAAAAGATTGAAAAAAAACAGGCTATGTAAATGAAGGAGGAGAAGACTAATGGAGAAGATGATAATATTTTCAAATACATAAAAGCAGCTATAAAGGAGCAGACCACATTGTATTGCTGGTGCTGTGGGCAAAGAAGAGTTTAAGTAGACTATAGGAAGTATCAGATCAGGCATTAGAGAAAAAGTTCTTCAGGTTTCTTCTTCTCTTCTCAAAAATAAAACACTGCAGGAACTAAAATGAGTTCCTGCAGTTTGTCGTTTTTCTCTGTCTTTGAATGCCTGGAAGAACAGGCCTGAGAATAGAAGGATGATTAGGTAACCTTCTAATGTCCCATCCTTCTCCATGATTTTGTGCTACTATATCATAACAAGTTGCATCATAAGACACAGACTCTGAATTTGGACCCACAATCAGGTAGAATGAGATTATGTTCTGAACTTAAGGCATGATGTATGCAGTGGGGAAGGCAGAAGACTGCAAGGTGGGGTCACATTAAGGATGACCTGAAAAGCTGTCAGCTTTCTCCTCCTGTGGCACAGAAGTCATCTCTAACCATAGGTAAAATGCAAGGCTTCCTGAATTGTAGTCACTGACTAAAACATTGTTATTTCTGCCTTCCTACCTGCCTTACTGAGCTTCTTGTTGTTTTCCTTTTCTGTAGGTTCCCATCCCATAAGCAGACTCAGCAGAACTAAGTGTCTGCTTAATATCTCAGCAGCCCAGGCACTCTGGCTGACATTGGTAACACAAGCCCACCTTTCTCAGCAATTTAATCAAAATAACTGCACTGTGACTGGCAATGGATGAGGCAGTAGCAGATGTTTTATTCTGCTGACTCTTCTCTGAGGGAGGGACATTTTGAGTGGACAACTTAGTGCACTAAAATTTTACTGTTCGTATCCTGAGTTGAGCAAAAAAATCAGCCCAGCTTATTCATCAAGAATCCTGACACTAGACTTCTCACAGTTGTGAGCAACTGCATAGTCTTTATCTTCTGTTTTCTCAATCCAAGGCTCAGTTTTGAGACCAGTGGGCACTATATGTAAATCAGTTGGTGATTTTTCTTATGTCCTGTGAAGTAGGGCTAATATCACTTTCTCTTCTGTGATCAGACTGTATACCATGCACTAAATGAGGCAGACATTACAGTGTTACCACGCTCTCAAACAGAAATACAAGCAGATAATAAGAAACTGTGTTTAATATGGTGTTTTTTAAGATTGAGTGAAAGACATCCCCTCTGAGCATAAGAAGGAATAGGTAATTTATATATTTATTTGCCACAGGGCTTTACAATTTATGCTTGTTTCTTGAGAGCAGGAAAGTTGTGGGATTCATAGTTTTCCTATTCTCATTCTAAAAGTGGTGTTCTTCCATTAAGAAAAGAAAAAAGCTTATTTGCATCCTCCTTGCCTCAACTTTATCTCTATCTCCCCTCCACCCTGGAAATTCTTTATTCCCCCTACCAACCTCAAATTATTATTTCAATTTTACTGTCTGGCTTTCGTCTCTGTCTGTACTGGAGCCCAAGATTTCTCTTTCTATGTATCTCTGCTACTGTGTTTTTCTGTCACTCCCTCACTGTGGTTTTGATCACCACTTTTACTTTCCTGCAGCTTTCTTTCCTCAGTCTGCTTTGCCCTTCTGTCCAGTGGACAGTTCCTTTGAGACTAAAAGTGATGGAGATTCATTGATTTCAATGTAGATATTCAAAACTAGAATGGGACAGACAAGGCACAGATCTGTTTCAATGGAAATCTTTTTGAGTACAAGGTGTAAGCGCACGCAGGTTAGGCATAAACTTAGAGAAAATTTATAGCTAAAAGTTAAACCTCTAATCATGCCTAAACTGTAATTTTTATTTTTTAAATTTTTTTAGTCAGGGTAGATTTTATTAGAGTAACAACATGGTCATGCCTGATTTAACAACACTTCTCTAGCTCAGAACATTTGATCCTTAAAACATTTCAAATAAAAGGACAGGATTTGCTCTTTAAATGAACAATACAAAAAATATGAGAGAGCATTTCCTATAATGCTACTGCCTTGTCATGCTTCTTTTCTATAGGATTGAAACATTGTAATGAATACATGCCCAAATTCACTCAAATTCCTATCTAGGAAGGAAAATTGCAGGTAAATGCTTACAATTTGTTCAACTGAAAGTTTTAAAGATTAATATTTAATAAGTATAACAATACTTGTCCAGCCTATGTGAAACACCATTTACTATGGGGTTATTAGTGTCTCTGATATGGGATTATTTATCTAAGCAGAGATATCAAGACCAGGTAGTAACAGTGCATGACTCTCATACTCCAAAATTAAGATAGGCAAAGGCAACTTCAAATTTTCCATGACATTATAAAGGACCTGACTAATTTCAACAGGTCCATGCAATGTGCACTCATCCATTTATGCTATGTCTGTCAGTGACATTATCTTTCTGAGGGTAGTAGTACTGGTGGCCATCAGTCACTAGTAATTCATTTTTCCCATCTCACTAGATGTAGTTTGTATTTTATAGCTGTTCTCTGTCACCTACAATAAATTATTTCCTATCTCTACTACTGACTTAGGATTGTTGGATGTGTTCAGGTCTAATTTCATTAATGCGTATCCCATGCTGGCATGTAGGAGGAAAGAGGTCTAATAATATTAGCTAAAAAACTTACATCAGTTTCTCTTTGCTAATGCTGTCTGGCATCTGTGAAGGCAAATCCAGCTGACATCCACAATGTTAATCTTATTAATTTTTTTCAAAAGATATCTGAGAAGGAAATGTACATTGCAGAGTTATTGCCTTTTTTTTGTATACAAAAGCAACAATCATTTTGATCCCTGTCTGATTAGATAAAAAATTCTAATTTTCAACACTGCTTTTTATTGCACAGGAAATTTTTAGCATTTACAGTCGCATACTGAGAATCAATTTATTGATAAGAGTACAAATAGTACGTAAGGTCCACAAGCTTTGATTCACAAAAGATTTCTTTGATGGGAGCAGGAAGGAAACAGAAGGTGAAAAACTATCTGACACCCTTAGCACCAATATGCAAACTATAGATCCCAAGAGCCTCCACTGAAATGTTGACTTAATGACCAAACCGACTATGCTCTACAAATAATTCAATTTACAGCATTGTCAGGTCTCTAAATCCAGAGTCTTATTACTTCTGCCAGCTATGCTTGAAGATAGCCTGAAGTAATCTGTAAAATGGAAGGAATTTTATTGTCTTAGACTAATTTCAGTCTCCTGGTGAGATAGGTAGACCCAGTAGCTTTGAAGTATGTATCTCACAAGTATACGACAGACATGGCTCTCAACACTTCCCTACGTAGCCTGATACTCAGTCATGGACAAGAAATTTCTAAAGCAGGGTCAATGGATGGGATGTGCTGGCTTTCATCTGGTATTTGCCCTTTGAGAACCTTCCCTTTTTCCTTAGGGGTATGTACACAGAGTGAAACGACTTTTGCAGTGCAGCACTTATGAAAGCTATTTCTTTTTGTAGAAGATTGCTGAAAGAAAAGTAGAAAGGCATCTAATTATATTTTAAACAGTTGGTAACGTATTTTTCTGTACTCTACTTTAACCGTGTGCACTTTCATTCTTCAAATATGAAAAAAAATCACCTTGAATATGTACAGCTATTCAGGTACCTTCTATAATGGATTTTCAGTTTTATTATTAGTGAAGGTCATACAAGAGTTTTGCTTTACCCAGTTGGCTTCTCAAATATTGAAGGTTAGAATTTTCCCATCTAAGAAGTTCAAGAACAGCACACCAGGACCAAAGAATACTCTAGTCTCATTAATTAATCAAGTCATGTCACAGCAAATCTTGTTAATCCATCCTCAGAGGAAACTCAAGTGATGTTTCAATTCTCTATGCAAGAATAGACAGAATAGTGAATAGTGATAGTGTTATACAATTACAGAAAGATGGGCAGCATTTGAAGGCACCAGAAGCTAAACTATTTTTTTTCCCCCAACGCCAACTAAAAGACTTTTTTAGATGTTATTTTTTCAAATTAACCTATTTAAAGGACACAGCAGGATTATATTTTCATGCTAGATATTGTAAGATGTTACCAAATTTTGAAAATCACATTGCTGTATAAAACCAGACAGATTATTTTGACATCTTTTATCTATTTGAAGTCACAACAGAAAAATGCAGGTGTTCACAGCGTACTAGGAAAGCAACAATGACTGGGTATGCAACAATAGCTGTTACATTACTTTTTCTTGACTAGTACCAGCATTTACTCGCTAGCCCTAAAAAGAATCAAACTGCTTACTCCAATTATCAGGCTTATAGAGAAGTAGTTCATTTTTTTTACAGGATAATCAAACATGTAAAGTCTGAGATTTATGAGCAATTCTCTTCATTTAGTTTGATTATCTGGCCTTTGTCTTGAGAGTTAATGAACACCCCTGCCCTAATACCACCAAGAGTCTGAGCTGTATGTAACAGTTCACAGATGAAAAGCCTCTCAGAAGTCAAGGGATCATTATGACACTTCATATCGGAATATAATATAATATAAACAACATGTTTATATAAACAGCTGAGATTAGATCAGTGACGCTTACAAAAATGATGTTTGCAGGTAGATTACATATGCTTCCTATATGAAAGTAAAGCAGGAATACTCCACATTTAACCTAATAGAATTTAGGTAGGGTACAGCTGATGCAGAAGTTCTTCAGCTGGATTAATTCATAGGAAAAAGTTTTACTTTTTCTAGCCAAGATGGCTGTTAAGAGTTAAAAATAAAAAAATACATTTATTTGGATTTTTAGACCAAGAAAAATCATCGTAATGTTCTTAAAATCGTTGTCCTGCTTACATCTCAAGGTCTCTGTCCAGATGTAGATGTTCTTTCTCAACTTTGCCTGAGGCTCTTCTGATAGCTCTGGCAATTACATGTGAAATTACCCCTCAGATTGAAGAATGATGCATCTGCAGCATGGGTCTGATCCAAAGATCTGTGAAAGCAGTGGAAAAACTCCAAGTGCTGCAATCACTTGTGGATCAGATCCCTGAATTGTTAGTGATGAAGCACTGTATAAAATGTCAGCCCCAATTAAGCTATGGCAAAATTCCCACTCTGTAGGGTCAGGACTGCAACTGTAAAATTTTTTCAGTTATCTATACTCCATTGATTCCAGTTTCTTTCCAGCTTAACACATCTAAAAAAGTGAAGCTTATTTGCAAAATTAGTCATCCTTTTTCCACTAATCCCAACACTTCTACAACTGCTGTTATATAAAACTGTTTCCTCTTTCTTTTTCATTTTAGTTACTTCTGCCTCTTCTTAAGGAACAACAGTCAGTATAAATGTGTGTTTGTCTTGGGGTGACTCTATCATGTGTATCNCCTGGGACTTTGGTTTTTTCCCTTCTTCTCTTCTGAACTGTTTCAACAACATCAGAACACATCAGGAGAATTTTCTCCCCAAGGCCCGGGGGTGGGCCCACGCCCTCACTGACCAGCTCCGAGGAGGAGAGAGACCACACCTACAGAAGGACTCTGAAATCTTCCCAGGTTTCTCTCTATAGCGAGGGTTTTAATTCATTATTTAGCATCATTATCCTTTTCCTGTGTGTTTGTTAAAATAAATAGTTTTTATCTCTTTCACTTTCCTTCGAGGAAAAATTTCCTTTTTTCCCGAACCCTGTTTGGGGTGAAGGGTGGTTGCAGCCTGGTTTTCTCTCAGGGGCTATATTACTAGATTTTGGTCAAACCGGCACAGTGTTCATATTTGCAGTTATGTGCTCTTTCCTTAAGTTTGCATCTTTTTTGATTTAAGTTGCACTACTATTCATGCAACTGAATTATGTATTCATGATTTGAGCTCCAGAATTTCAAACCAAAGATTTTTAGTATAATGTGAATATTTATATCACAAGCATGTGCGTACTACTTTAATCAGAGGTCAGGAAAATACACCCTGGGTTCATAACTGGTGTCTTATACCATTCCAGATGAAGGATCCTGTGGGCCAGGTCTTCAGATTGTGTCTGGAGACATGGCTTGAGTGATTTCCGTCAGCTCATCAAACGAGGATCTCTTTCTAGCTGCCCTTATACAATTCATTATGGGCTCTGTATGGAATTAAAACATGGAGAAAAATAAAAATCAATAACTGTCCAACTGAATACATATGGAAAGATTTTGATGCTTTGTGTTTAGTGAAGAAAGATACATTTACTGCAGATATTCCCACTTCTGATCTATACTTAGCACATTATTTACACCTAAGCGCCCTATCTGCTCCTGTTTAGAACAAAATCTCTGTCATGACTAGTTAACTAGCTTACTCAGGCACTCCATTTTGACATAATTAATTTTTTCATCCAGCTACCTTATTCCTAAATCTCCATTAACAGGTTCAGAACTTAAATGCAGAGTCCCTTCTCAGGTTCACTGACTGCCTAATCTTCCTGTGCCAGCTTATGACCCTTGCAGTCTCCATCTAAGCCTCACTCTGGAGATTTCCCACAGAAACCTTGAGAACTGGAGGCTGCAAAGATCTGTGCTGTAGCTGTGGCTGGAACCCTCTTCCATGTGATTGAAAATAAGCAAACCAGGATGACCCGATGCCAGGCTGAAGAATGTTCTCCCTGTGACCACCCTCCTGACTACATTTTAATATCACACACATATTTTATTCTAACAGATAGCCGTGCCACCACTGTCCAGCATCTTCTCTGTTAATTGCAGTTAAGTAAACAGGTCTGAAATCACTACTAATCTTTTCATCAACAACTTTTCTGCATCAGAACATTGACAATAATCATTTTATACTGCACTTGCATGACAGCTCCTGAAGACTTCTTATAAACTTGCCCTCAGACTCGGATTTCTTCCTGACAGAGGCTTAAAGGAAGCTGGGAGAGATCTACACCATTCCACCTGAATTTACAGTTGAGGAGGCCATATGATGGATTTGCTTTTCATTCAGTCTCCACTCCCTTCAACCAAACTCTTTCCTATCTCTTCACTTATTTCTCAGAACTCAGTGCACACATAAAATATACACAGAAAGTCTCTTTGTTTAAAGATTAAAATAAAAAAATCTATGAGTGAGAGGAAACCTTTATAGCCTGCACCACATTATATACACTCATCTTGCTTACCTATTTCCCAGATGCTGTTTTCTATTCTAAAATTTTGAGGAAGGGTCCAATCTTAGTGGCCATAACAGAGATTTACACAGTCATTTATCAGCAGCCACATACTGGAATGGTACTTGAAATTCTTTAAAGTACCACTTGTCCATGGCATTTAGTTGCACAGACACCCAGCATAGGTTTATATAGGTTTATGAAATCAAGACTAAAAATGCATCCCTTATCACTTAATGCTTTTAAGACAGACAAGAGTTTCCCTACTATACATGAGTATTATGAAGATTGCAGAATAATCATTTAAAGCATGTTATAAAATGTAAAAATTTGAGGGACTATAAAGGCCTTGCAAGAAACACAAACAATCTGACATATTTGAATGATTTTCAGTACTTATTTTAAAAATACCTCTCATCCCTACAAGCAGCAATATTAGATGGAAATTCAGGAGGATCAGTGAACTCTATTTTTGGAAAAATTGTTAGTAAGAGGATTGAAGAAATGTACATATAATGTAGAAAAAAAGAACAATAGAATCCCCAACCACTTGCTAACCAACCATCACACAGTAGTATTTTTAATCAGTAGTATCTAAAAAGAAATCTAATGTTTCACAGAAAAAAAGAGAATTCTTTGAGGAAATGGTAGCTCATCACAACACTCCTCAGATTTGGATTTACTTTTCTTCCCTTGCACATAGCTGTTACATTTATGTACTGGTGCTAACTATAAACTACGAAAACAGGAAAACATAAAGAAGTTATTTCCACATCATTTACAGTCTTCTGGTTTATTGATTTTCTCTACATCCTCTACATCTCACATTTCACTTGAACCATTTGTTCTAGATTTTAAAAGGAAAGCCTTCCAAACAAATTAACTTTACTAGGCTTTAACATGTCATTGGCTAGTCAGTATTATATTAATCTCTGTAATGCTAATGTTTACAAAGCATGAGTATGGGGCCAAATCTTTATTGCCCTATTCACACAATCAGTTACACTGATTTTAATGGCACTGTTAACATTAGAAAAGCTAGCAAGATCTGGTTTCTTACAGCTGTCAGCATGCCTTTCCAAATAAAATTCTTGTAATTCTTCCCTGTTTGTAAAAGCAGAGATTTTATAATCTGCAGTCAAAATCTTTAGCTCATGCCCTTCTTTCACTGAGCCAGGCATTTTGAGAGAATCATAAATTTCTTAATATGCACATTTTCAGTGTTAGCAGTTTAATCAGAGCATTCTAGAAAAACAGCAGGCATTTTTCTTGTCTGAGCAAGCTCACATCTCAAGAATTGTACGCTTTTAATCTGATTTTACTTTTGCATGTGTCAAATTAGGCATTTCATCAACAGTTACACAGCAGACCAGTGTCAGGTATACATGATGGAAATCACACAGTGCTTTTCATTTAGTGACTTGCCTGTGTTCATCGTTCCTGATGCTGTGCAGTGAAGTTCATACGTACACAACTTGGGATTTAATTTAATGTTCACCCTTTACTCCACAGCAGCATGCAGAACTAACTACTCTGAGAGCCTGAAATAGAAGAGAGCTGTCACTGCTCCAAACCAGGAAAAAATTAATGGGATGAAGGAAGAATTGTCTGCTTAGCATGTCTGTGCATCAGAATGTGTTGTCCACTTGTAAGAGACGGTCCAAAGATCCCTCATCTGCCTCATGATCATTGACGAGGACAGAGACTGAAAGACACTAAAAAACCCCAAAGAGGGAAAGAGGGTACAGGAGTCGTAGCCAGACCGGGGTGGGATGTCTGCCAAGTACCTGCAAGAATGCACACTGAACCGCTTGCTCTGGTGCTGTTCCTTGCTGCCCAGGCAGCAAGGGCTGTACTGGAGCGAGAATGTCCTGTGCACCTGCCCTGCACCATTACCCCAAAAACAATGGGTCTTATTCTCCCACCTCTTGGCTAGCTGCCCCTCGCTTTTGCACCTTTTGGCCAGCTACCCCTCACTTGTGAAAAGACTGTAAAGAGACTCTCTGAAAAGACCCCTACGAGTACTCCCCACGGAAAGAAGACGGATACCACAAGGATCCTGCCTCGCCGTTGGTAGCTATTAACCCTCCCCCCCTTTTTCTCTCTATCCTTTGTTCCTCTATATCTCTTTCTCTCCTATCGCATAATCATGTTGTTGGCACTCAATAAAGTGCATTGTTTTTGATTAATGTTAAAATTTCCCCGTTTGTGTTTCTTTTGCACTCTGAGATCGGTTAACGAACCATCACAACTCCCGCATGTGTTAGAGGATCGTGACACCACTGCAGAAACCAGAGACTTAGCCCTGTCTTCTCCTTTCCTATCTTTGTCTGATATGGGGATAAAAAGAGAATGTCATGACACAAACCATGTATGTGTGAAATTTGTTATGCTTGCAGTTTCTAATGCCACAACAAAACAGCAGCTTCAGTTCTGAGTTCTAAAACCTTGAACCCATAAGTGTGCACCAAATGGCAATATTGATCACTGTGCTCTGAGGCAGAATTAGAGCCTCCTGTGACAAGCTTCTTCTTGTGAAATGCAATGACCAGGTGCACCCATGTGCCCTGTGGCAGGATTTCCAAAAGAAGCAAAATTAAAACATCTTTTTCTTGGTTTGAGTGCTAGCTGCCTTTTGTACTTTATATGATTGCGCCCAGCTTTCTCTCTGCTTCAAAGGAAATTTGGTATTTTTTAAAATAAAAAGTGACATTATTTTAAAATGTTTCTTTTTGGTAAGTACCACTGGAATAAAAATAACCCTGTAGCAATATTAGAAGTATTATTGTGAAGAAAATGTAACAAATGCACTCAAAAAGACATTTGTGCAGTTCATAATAAATATGAGACCAAAAGTAATTACATTAGATACACAGCGAAACATTTTAGAACAATATTTTTAGCATTTATCACCTACATTGATATTATAATATTATTACTTCTACATTATACACAAAGAAAGGTCAAAATATGTGCTTACATTCTTCTTTAAATGCCCATATATATTGTAGAAAAATGGTTTTTCAAAAGTACTTTTAAAGTGTAGAATAAAGGAGAAATGTCACAAGGAAACATTCCCAGATGCCAGTACTCACTGCAGCAAGACTCACTGAACTTAATTACCTAAAATTCAGTGCTAGTTTGCTGAAAGATGTGTTGTATTGGAGCACACTTAATTAGCACAGAAAAGCTCAAGGGTCTTCACACCAATTTATATCACATGGGTAATGAAAAACACAGGAATAAAAGGCTTCTTGGGTCACTGTCTACACTCCTGTGCAATCACAGACAATTAAATCATATATTCTTAACCTAAACTGCAGTGAGTACCTCCTTTCAATTTCTTGGTGAGTCACTTGCATTTTCTCTTCAGATATTATTTTCTAGATGTATTTGCACCCTTACAATCTTCTGAGAGGTCTCTACATTCACCGAGTAACTTTAGTCGTGGCCTGTTTATATATATTTGCTTTTAAGTCAGTGCTGCCCTTTAAGCTTCAAAAGCTCTTTTCTTTCTAGTGCTTTTCCCTCAGTGCACAGAAATAAATCATATCCACTCTCAGTTTTTGGTTTTCTGTGATAAACAAGCAAGGTTCTTTTAAATCTGTCCCAAGGGATGGGCTTTCCATTCTCTTCTTATTTTAGTGGACAGTTTCTTCATCAATTCTAGTCTGAAATTGTTATCTCTTGAAGGGAGGTGGGCAGAATTTTAAACAATCTTCCAGAGATCTGATCAGTGCTTTGTATAACAGATTCAAAACTCACCTTTCTCTGTAGAAATGCCTCTCCAAAATACCTAAGAACTGTATTCACCGTTACGATGTCATATCACAAGGATAACTGGAAAACATTCAAAAATTGACTACCAAGCATTGCAGTTTCCTCTCTCTTTCATTTCGACCCTATAAAGTGCTATGGTGTAACAGATGTTCTTCTCATTAGTCCCTAAATGGATGACTGTACTTTGAATTATTACATTTTTCCCATTTTTATTACTTCATTTCTCAAAGTCCTACACCTCATTGCAATAGTCCAGTTCTACCTTTATGTTTGCAATGGTTTCCAGGTTCTGCCATGAGCAAATTTTATTAGTGCACATCTACCTTATTTTCAGTCCAAGAGTACTATCCCTGGCTTGTGTGAGATTTTAGTATTTTAATTCTTTACTATATGCATGTTTTCATGTGCTATTTCTCTCTTTGCAGAATAATTTACTCTGTTTCAACATAAGCACATTAATTGCGCCTTAATTTTTTCACTTAAGTATTTTTTACCTATTGCCCTTTTCTTTTGTTCCTCTGTTCATCATAACTAACACAATTGAAGAAAAGGTTTAATTGAGTTCTGAGTCATAAAACTGTTTCCTTGACTGCAATTTCACTGCAAGGTGGCCTTTTTCTCCTTCTCCTGAGTTTACTGTAATTTTATAAATAACCTCTTCATATTTCTTTAAATTTCCTTGGAAAAGGTAACCCAACATAACTGCATTATTTCTGACTTTAAAAGCTGGAAGATGAGATCAGCAGCTTGATAAGGGTCAGTACATGCATCTATTTATGCTGTAACAGTTCTGAGTTCACACCAACACAGATGTGGTGTTCTTCCTTCAAGAAGGACACCATTATACCCCACTAAGACAAGGACAGAAAGGGTCTGTGACACAAGGAACTGGTAATCAAAACGGTAATTATCTAGGTAAACATGCTATCATAATTTCATGGCCTGTTATGATGATAAGCTGTAAACAGGTCCCCTTTGAAGCTAAAAGCATCAGAAGATGGAACTCCTAATTGAGATTTGCCAAGGGTTTCGCAGGCTTTTTCATGCCAAGCAAAGAAACTAGAGCCATCCCTCTCCTTTAAAAGGATTGCTTACAATCACCTGAGACCACTTATTTTTCGAAAATTGTTGGTGTTAGCAGCAGGAAATGAAGGTGAAAAACTGCAGTGAGCATAAGTACATGCACGTGCAGGCAGGCACTGTGCTCATGCCAAGGCTCAAGGAGCCAGCCAGGATCAGGCTACAATGCAGCCTCGCTTAAACACAGAAGTTTTGATCAAAACATGAACACAACAGTACAAATCACACAACTCAGCAAGGATTGAAGTGCTGCACACCAGTATCTTACTGTGACAGACATCACTTATATGGGCTTCAATTTTTCAGGAACTGAAATATTAGGTTTGGGAAACTTTGAAGCTTCTCTTGACTTAAAGAGCTGTATCCTATTTATTAGGCAATAGGAATGCATTTTACAATTTCTGGAAAATGTGCATGCATTTGCACAGGTCCTTCCTAATATATTTTCCACCTCAGCATATAGTTTGCTTCTTTGAAGATGAGACCATTGCTTCATGTGTGAGTCTAGCATCTTTTTTCCAGAGGTTAGTTTCTACCTTCTTCAAAAGCTATAGAATATAACCAGGTTCTCTGGACCTGTCAAAAATGAAGGTTTATTCAGGAATGTGGACTGTCTAACACTGGGAATTTGCTTTACTAACAGTGAGATTCCTACTGCAGCTCAGGGTTAAAACTCATCTGCCATGTTGAGAACTGAGCTTTCCAGTCAATTTATATCAAAGTGTATATGGTATTGATCTTGCCCAAATGGTTTATCCTGTCTCTGTATTCCGGAAATTAATGCTGTTTCTTTCCTCCTGTCCCCAAATTAAGCCTTCAAAATAACCTCTCCTTTCATTCCACTTTCTCCTTCCCTAAAACTTTTGGGGGCATCGAGAGGAAAGGCTGCAATTTATAACTGGCTTTCAGCCACAGTGCTTTGGCAAACAGCCCTGCTAGAGAGCTACGGAGTCCAGAGATGTTTCAGCATGAGATAGATCCCAGTGTGATGGTGATTCAGTACCGTTGTGCATGTGTTCATGCTCTCCAGCCTCATGATGGGTAGGATGAGGCATGGGAGACAGGAGAAAGGGCTTTAGTGAGAAATCCTTCTGTCATGGGTAGTCCTCCTTTGGAGATTAAACAAATTTCTCTATCAGGTAGAGTGGATTCCTGCGTGATTCTGTACTGCTTCTTTGCACATCTTCTAGCAGACACCTGCCAGGCCACTGACTGCAGCATGTAGCCACAGAAATCACAGTCTGGCTAACCCTCACAGCACCCTTCACATCCCCTCCTAGCTGGGCCTTGTTCCCTGGCCCCATGATTATATTTATTTCTGTGAAGAACTCTACTGCATCCTGCACATCACCAAGATATCAAAAGACACAAATCCCATTTTACATGCTGTTTCTTTCATATTCTTTATTTCAGGCACTGATTTGTTCCCCATGTAACAGTAGTAATTATTACTCATCTTGGCAATGACTATTTCGGCTTGAAAATATGGTCTTGAAAAGAGCAGTATGATACTCTGATTTAAGGGCCCTGTCAGCAACATTAGCATTACTAGTTTACATGAGTAATATGAACATCATCTTCTTTAAAGAACTATATCTCTTCTGTCCTTCACTGGAAAGGCTACACATTAAAGGAAAAGAATGTGTCAGAACAAATAGAGAACCTTTTTGGAGATTTATTGTGTTATATGTGTTAATGGAATATATCAATTCCATAAATAGACATTAATATTGATTTGTTATATCCAGCACGTTAGAAACTGCAATGAGGATTAAAAATATAAAGAAAACAACAAATAATTTAATTCTTGGAATTTTTACAGATGCTTTCTTCACTTCCTGAAGTCTTGTGTCACTTTCCTTAACCAGAAGCAATATATATAGGTTGCACATATTATTTGATGTCAACTGTGTTCTTCGAATGAAACTGACTCAAAGGCTAAAAAGAGGAACACTACTTTTTCTCCTGATCAGGGAGAGAAAATGTGTAATTTAGTTTGTTATTCAATGCCAATATTGGGGTTTTCGGCTTTTTTTCTCAGTACAGAAATCTTGTAACATTTAAAACCACTCAAAAATAGGCTGAAATATCTACTCTGCTGAGGCAGTAATACCATAGCTATTGTTTCTACATCTTCTCTCTATTATTTCCATTCTTTTCGGCTCACACTGTTGTCTGTCTTTCTCTTGTTTCTTCATTAATTCTCTCCTTTCCCTGCTTGTCTTTGAGGGTAGAGCCTGGTGGCAGAGGATAAATTGGTCAGACTGGGAATACCATGACCTTGTACTTGCAGCCTGTTGTGCCAAAGCCATCGAGCTCTTTGCAGTCTCTCTTGAGACTCTTTGAGAGATTTCATTCACTTGTACACCATTATTCGTTTATTGTTCCAGTACCCCATTTTCAAGCTGTGCAAGAACAAATCCTCTGCTTGTCCCTTCCTTACTATCCCACCTCTTTGTCAATTTACTTCTTCCACTGTGAGCAGCCTTAGAAGACTGATATACACCCAAAGGCCTGTTCTGACGAATACTGATTTAGCGTTGCTTTTTTTTTCCAGAAAAGTCCAATTACATTCATGTTCTCTGTTTTCTGGAAAAGGTGCATGCAAAGATATAACACATGACAGGTTAATAAGGCAGCTCTTAAATTTTTGAAAATTGCATATTAAAAAAACCCATAGAAAACAAACTAAATGAATGTTTTCAATACTCAGGAAGACTTCTCAGTTCAGCACTAGACTGTATCTATTGTTTACAGGTGATTTACTGGTTTTCTTTGCAGTTCCACAGCACAGAAGCAATGGCCGTGGGTGAAACAACAGTTAATATACTGCACAGCTTGTGTCTTAAATCATTTCAGAATGAAGGCAAAATTAGAGAAGCCATTCTTTCGACATCTGTAGCACTGAAATCTTCCAAATAAGATGACATATTCTCTAATTTTTTTTTCCCATTCAAACAACCTGGAAACTTCTGCAAATATAGCGGAAGCAAGGCTTTCTTATAAAGATAAAACCAGTTTCCTTTCTGAGCTTATATCCTGCAGGCTTTTTTTTTTTTTTAATTTACTGGAAGAACCAGTGTATGATTGAAATGGGAGGAACGGGTGAAAACTGCAATACCTTTTCCTATGAATATAAGAGTTATCAGATGGAGACTGTACTCACATCAGTCTTTTGCAGTAAGAAGGAATAAGCAGAAGCTTTCTTCTGTGCACAAAATTCAGGATGAAAAGAATTACTTTGTTACACCATCACTCTTCTTCCCATATACTCCATATCTTTAAGAGGCTCTGCAGCAGATGTCCACACTGCTTGAAAGACAAGGGTCATTTTTAGTGTAATTTAGAAATTAGAATTTCTTCTAATCTTTTACAAACAGCTGTTAGATCAGTAATTTTTAAAAAAGCAAAGTTATAGGAATAATTCAGTTTAAGGATATTCCGGGACCATGCACTGAGAAAGCCTTGGTCCCTACTCTGCCCTGCCCATTCCTCCTAAACTCCATGGAAATCAACTCTCAGATTAGGTGTAATTTAGTTAAAGAAAACACTGATTCTCATATCAGAGTCTTTCAAACTCATACTCTCTTGTTTTATAGCAAAGTCTTTTACATGGTAAAGTTACATAAAATTTCATAACAAAATCCTTACTTCCGTTTCTGAAAACTTTCTTAGAGAAATGGAAACAGCTAGTTTTCCGTATGGTTTTTGGCTTCTTTCCTCTACCTGTTATTTCATTCCGGCACTGTGTAACCCTGTGCCAAGGTAAGGAAGAAATCTATTCTGTATGTTCCCGAACGTTATTCCCTTCAGCTTTCTTGAGCACTCAGAATGTGGAGTACAGACCATGATAATATCACAAATTTTCAGCTGTGTGTAGTTTCCTCTTCTTTAAGGTGTGACTGACCCATGCTAGGGATTCATGTAGGAGTGTCACACTAATCCAAGCATTCAAATAACTAGAGACAGTGTTGTTTTTGACTATGGTCTTTCAGAGAGATTTCAATCCACAGAGCAGCATACTTTTTCATGCCAATTTGAACTTATTTGTCAGCTAAGAATTCTCACTTAAGTGATAAAATTCAACATCAATTGCATTTTCTTAAATAAATTACCAAATATGTTATAGAAAATCCAAATAAAATACTATAGCCTTTTGTAACCCACACACACACTTTTTTTCTTGACAAATAATTTACTATACTCCTCCCTATCTCCCAGGAAAAGTTAGCATTTTCTAGCCAGCTAACTGCATAAAATGTTCACAGTTTCACTTTTATGTATGACTTGACTTTGTATACCAACTATATCCCAGCCAATGACAGATGACCTGGTTTAGACCTCAAAATTTTGTCCTCAAAACAAGTCATAATGCATTATGTATTTTTTATAATAACCACTGAAACAAGTGTCGTGAATGTTCCTTACTTAAATGAGAAAGCTTTTAGATTTTTTTTCTGGATCCTTCCTAAATTTTTCAGAGGAGTTGGAAACAATATATAAAGCTATTACCATCTGGACACCTTATACATAATCCATCAATGCACGATTTTAGAAGGGCTGTTTCTAAGTAATTACCTTGTTTCTGCCAATGGGAAAAAGAAACAAGAAAAAAATTATTTTTAAACAACATAAGGGCTGTACCAGAGAATAATTTATCATCAAAGTAAATCTCCATAAAATATGGAAAGAAATTTCATTTAACAGTAACTTGAATGTAAGGGAATCAAGGTTCAGTCTCAGTATTTTCCACTGTCTTTTGTACAAACCTCAGAGATGATCTGGCTTTTTCGACCTTCCCCTTTCACTTCAGTGTTGTGAGGATGAATACCACAAAGAATTTGAGGTACTCGGATACTACACAGAGAATGAAATGTAAGAGCATTGAGAAAGTATCCTTTAAAGAACAAAAAATAAGAACAGCAAATCACTACAATGCACAGATACTCAGTAATGCAATTTTTTTCTCAACCCAGAATTATTTGAGCATGGAATTTCAAAAGCAGAAGAAGTATCTGAGAAATAAATGTAAACTGGGAAAGGAAACAGGCTGCCTTTGAAAACCTGCTCCTTGTCCTGCAGTTTGGATTCTGTATCTGAGTGCAGATGTTTCTGGACTAAAACTTTCATTCTTGAGTAGTGTTAGCAAGCTAAAAAGTCAGTGAAACCTCCTGTTAAAAGAGAGATTTTCCATACCATTCTCTGTCTTAACTCTGCAAATTAAGCATTATTTCTCACTAAAAACTATCTGCCAGCTACATATTTATGATTACTATTAGGGCTGGCTTAATTCTGTACAATTCATACATGAGATGTCATATAGCATTGAGATCCAAACTCCAGATCTTAGATTGCATAATAAAAATGTTCTTATTTTATAAATATAAAACTACATGTAACTTTCTTACCAATTGTTTAAAAACAACTTCAGTGTTGAAATTCTAGTATCAGTTTGGAGCAGATGTCACCATCTGGCTGCCTTCACAAGTATTTCTGTGAGACCATTTAAGTCTCCTGACTGGCTTCTACACAGAAAGTAATTAGAGTGAAGCACAAGGGATAGGATCCAACTGTGTTAAAATTAAGGTGTTTTCCTTCATTAAACTGAGAAAAGATGATAAAAAAAGGATGAACAAATGAGCAGACAATTTCAATTTCAGGAACACTTCATTTTCTTCTTCTTCACTAAATAGCAAAAAAATATTGGAGATTTTTTTCCTTTGGTAAGTATCTATATTTTTCTTTCTTTTTTTTTTTTTTTAGTGCAGTATTAACAGCGTTCATTCAATCCTTGAATTTTTTTCTCTATTATATTGTCAGTTGATGTCATATCCCTTTATATTTATTTATTTATTTATTTATTTATTTATTTATTTATTTGGCAACATTTCCTAGGATATAGGTCATCTTATTTTCCACTTCCTTGATTATTTGGAGTGTGCTGCTGTGTGATAAGTATCGTAAAATGGCAACATATTCAGGCAAAATAATCTAAGGATTAAGCTGACTTAAAAAAAACTAAATCTAAAAACAAAATTAAAAAGTAACAGCCATGATTTTGAGTATGTTTGTCTTGAAGAGCCAGAGGTCTCCTCAATTTTTCAATGAAGAAGGAAAAGTGCAATTTCTAAAAGAAACTAATGAAAAGCTTTGGGCATAGATAACACCACTATGACTGTGTATTCCATGTAAAGGTTCTCCACTGGATTTTATAAC
The DNA here is from genome assembly GCA_013397725.1 of Rhagologus leucostigma. Classification (NCBI taxonomy): domain Eukaryota; kingdom Metazoa; phylum Chordata; class Aves; order Passeriformes; genus Rhagologus; species Rhagologus leucostigma. The sequence continues at coordinate 293,105 of VZTD01004049.1, forward strand.
CTATATGTATAAGAGTACAGTACATAGGTACAGATGAAATTGCATAAAGACATACCTAGAGAAACACCCACACATGCACACAAAAATGTTTATTTTCTTAAATATGTGTTTTGGTTTTTTAATAAGAATGTCTAAGTCGCCTTACACACTATTGCTGCTCCTTAAAATCCATTAAAGTAAGTAAGTTATCACCAACTGTCTTGGTTCATTTCTTTCTCAGTAATATGTTTTATTATTTACCTTACCTTCCTCTAGAAAAAAAAGTATGAATTTTCACAGCATCTTGCTCAAGGGTCCAGTATTTTAAATTATGCAAGATGGATTTTCTAACTCCTGCATTCCACAGAACAGCTCTATCAGCTGTGATGGTGTTTACATGTTTCTTTACTTATTTATATATTTTCTGATGGGTACTCAGATTAAATCTTCTCAATTTTTTCTTCACTTTAGTACAAATGGAGGTTTAATGCCTTTCTAACTTGTTGCATTTTGTTTTTAATTCTTGGAAGCATTCAATCCAGTTCTATAAAATTGCAGTGTTTTGCAGTTAATAATGTTAAACAAACTAGAAGAGACAGTAACCATAAACTTCTGTAACTGTTTTGAAAAGATAGGATCAGTAGAGTTTTTTTATTCTGGACGATACAAAATGCTTGGAAAAAAAAATTTGTGAAGGTCCCCAAACCAAATGGTTTTTTGCCTTTCACCTTCATTCCAAGCTTGCAGGAGTCTGTGCAAATCACCTATACCATGCTGGTTACACTAATAAAGAAGCAGAAGGTAACAGTATTTTCTGGCATCCACCACAAATCTCTCTCAGGCTATCCAGTCTGACAAACATACTCTTTAAGTTAATAGTGCAGCACACAATGATGTCAGTTATGAATATTTTTATCTTTTTCTGTTAAATATCTTATCACAACTTGTTGGCAAATCATACTATATTTTTAAGTCAGTGTCAAATCTTCTGCACACATCATAGCAGACAGTTCACCTCTCATTATCTATCAAATACTGATGATCAGTGAGAATTGATTCAGTTACAAATTGCCAGTATCTGGTAATGCTAAGAAAACATTTCTTTCCAGTATCTAGATAACTACAAAAGTAGGGATATACATTAATTAAAATTTCCAAGGCTGAAAGGTGCATCCAACAATGTATATCATATCAATTCCATTACGAAGTGTGCACAACTGCAGTACAGCTGATGCATGATTGTATATGTGCACATGTACAGGACCAGTGACTTACAGATACTGTAAAATTAATACTTTTCGATATGTGTTCATCCTGTGTGAATGTGACATATTTGAACACATTGCAGCCATATTTTTTCCTGGCTTGTTGTTGCAGTGTCTCTAATTTTGAGTAAGAAGGCTGGAGAAGAAAATACAGACTGCTTTTCAAAATTCTATTTTAACTTAACCCAGTTAAGCAGCGTTTCATAATATTCTATTGATGTTCAGTCCTTTGATCACTGATCTGAGCACAATCAACAGTCACAAAGTCAAAGCCAGAAGACAGGGATAGTAGAAAGAAATAGTTAACAGAATTGTTGCAGAAACACTAGTAAATAAATAGTTTAGGACAGAATATTAATGAAGTTTGGGTGATTGTGTCAAAAGAATTGTACACCACTGGAGAAACACAGACAACGTGCTGAAGGCAGCGTAAACACTAATTCACAGCAAACAAGAAGATGATAAAGTTATCACAGCCACTTGCACAGCTAATAACCATATGCCAATGATTATCATGCTTATCTGGTCCAGATTTGATTACAGTTAACTGGCAAATAGTTATTGAATTAGAATTAAAAGTACAGATGGAAAACAAGACTGAAGATTCTGTTACTAGGAAAGCAAAGAAAGCCTACATTTTTTAGCTATAAAGACAATAGAAGAAACAACAATTTAAAAAGTATTACCAATACTTTTTTTTGGTTTTTTTTAATACATTTGATAATGACTGTTAATAGAACAGAGCTGATGCCTCTAGTACAACAAAAATAGATAGGAGAAAATCTGGCAGTTAAGTTTATAGCTAGAGATGAATCAGCACATTTAACATGAGATAACGGTGCCGATAACACGTAAACCACAGAAACTGTCTCTGGGACATTATCTTGCTGTGGTATAAGGTGTCTACAGTGCTAACCATTATATCTGAATTTCAGTAGTGCCAGCCACATTTTTCATTTTTAGCACTTCCAAGAAACTTTGCAGCTTTGCCCTATTCATCTTCTGTGATCAAAATACGATATTATTAAGACTTAAACCCAAAGAATTACAAAATTTAATATTATGTTATCATTACTCTGGGCTATGTTGATTTTCAACCATCTGGACTTAGAATATCTTGCTCAGACTGGGTTAATATTATTTTTTAATCAACATTAAGCTTTTGAAATAAGAGACTTCTGTCAGTGACATAGTGTTATTTTCAGCTTCTTGAAACACAAACAGTATTACTGATTTATTTCAATCATCTCCCATAATCCTCAAAGTAGTGGAGGTAGATGAACTCATTATTTTTGTGATCACAATCAATAGTAGAAGTACATCTATCCCCCTCTGATAGAAACAAGGTTTCTCTTGTTTGGAGATGAAGACATTTTCAAATTGGATCAATTTTTTCTTATTGCCTCAAATTGTTCCTATTCTTCTGCTTTCTAACATCAGCTACTGCAACTAGTCTCAAAAAAGACATCTTCCATATTAATTTATAACAGCAAAAACAGCCAAGCAACATATATTAAACAGTATGGTCAGAATGAACTACATACTCTGTTGTGCTATGAGAGCCACAATGGCAAAAAGTGATATTAGTTGTCCATAAGTTGTAATTTCAACATGTGCTTATTATCCACTTGTTTTTTTCTTTGATAAGAAAGCAGTTTTGTCTGGTTGGTAACTGTCCATACCATTTATTATCTAAATTATTTTGTCTGTGTGTTAATTTCACAAACATAATAAAACCTACTATATTTTATAAATGCACATTCATAAGAATAAATTTACTTATGTTTTCTACCCTTTTCACTTGCTTGTTGTTATTTTTTTTCCTTACAAATCTAACTGCTTGTGTTGTATACTGGTTAACCCAGCATTCCCTGAGCCCACTCAATTCTTAATGTGGAAGTGCAGTTGAAAGTGAATGATGAGGTTCAAAAAGAGCCACTAACTAAACAACTTTTACTTGTTAATTTATGCTTAAACAATTAACATACCGAAAATACGGATGGGAAGATTATGTTCAGACCATATTGAATGATCCTACTCCTTTATTAGCCTGATAAATTTTTTGTAGTTACTAGTGCTAGCACTTTTACTTTAATAGACAAACCAGAAGTTTAGTACAATTATATATATATTTTATACATATAATTTCAAACTATATTGGTGCATACATCTTACTCAGGGAAACTAATACTTTCAGAACACAGGGTTTTTAGGAAAAAACAGCCCAGTTTTGAATTACAGACAATATTCTCCCTTTATCTTCTTCATTTTGAACAGCTACCAAACCTTGTAAATGACAAATAAGGTTGCAAAAGCCCAAAAATTTTTAGTTCCCAACCTATGAAATCCAAACTACTTTAAGGTGACTATTCCCAAAATATAAATAATTTTTTTTGCCAATACATCACACTAACCCTCCATCATTTTTTGCTATGTGTGCACTTCTTGCAATTCTAACTACATTAGAATTAGAACTTTTTTTCAGGAGATGAATATGGTCTTAGTTTAATAGTCAGCATCTTTAATCAATATAATTACATGTGCAAAAGTTCCAACTGTAATTAATACTTGCTGAATGTTCTACAATATGTAATACAAGACAGCATTTAAGTCAACATGTGAGGGCATTCAGCAACACACACTCATAGGCAAACATCCACAAAGTTCTCTCCCAATCTGCATTTAAGATTCCACTTCTTATTCAGGGTTAAATAAATTCTGAACTAGGAAGATGATCTTCAAATCTTTTTTCTCAGGCCCACAGTTGACCCACACATATTTGAAATAAACTTGTACTTCGTCAGCATCTCTTACAAAACATAATGGCTTCATCTGGTCCACTACTGAACCAGAATATGTTCATCATATAAGGCAGCCAGGCTGACCTTGCAGTAAAGCTAGTTCAGGGAACAAAACTGAAGTAAAATTTGGAAACTCTTTATAGTAAAGAAGGACTGGAGTTCAAAAAGTAAAAAGTAAACACATCCCATCAGTACCTGGGCATTTTAGCACAGATATCGTGAATAAATCCATCCCAAGTGACTGACAACTGCCCTCCTGAAAGTTTAATCTGGTATGCAAAATATATATTCCCAACCCATCAAACAGCATTCTCAATGAACTGCCAATCTTTTGATGATTTTCCTAGTCCTTTTTTTTTGGTATGTCTCTGAGCTGCTTGATATACTTTCATATTAAGGGCAAAAGGGGAACCAGTGAGCAAAACTAAAAAGAGTAAGACTAATATAGTGTTTAGTCCCAGGCAATAGAACACTTACATGATCCAAAGCCTGTTGAAGATGTAAGCAGAAATGGTCCTTTTCATTTCAACACACGTTGAATCCAGCTTTCTTGAAAATTCCTCTGGTTTTTTTTATGGTACTAAGCAGGAATAATTACCAGATCAAACCAGAAGGAATGATACATTATCTTCCTGTCATGAAGGGAGTCAAAAACCATCAGTTACTTCATCACAGTCCTCTGGCTACTACAGAATGCCCGAGAGCATGCAGCAATACATAAAGATCAAATTTCTGCTCTTACACAAGACTATTTAAAGCACTTCATGATTTACCCGAGTGTGAAACAGACTCTTGTGGTTGTTATTATGAAAAATCCCAAGGCAACTGAAAACCTGTGTTTGTCAGTTTTTACCTGTGCTAGCCTTTGCCACTACCCCAATACTCCTCCTCTAAAGGAATGAGGGGTCTCAGCTAAAGGTGTACTTCCAAAAGATAACACACCAGTGGGCAGGCCAGTCTTCTGCAAAGCCACAGAGAAGTGAGACTGAAGTGTAGGAAGCCTACATGGAAAATAAATGTTTATCATAGAAGAAAAGTAAAATCATTTACTAAGTGACAAAGCTGGTGAAATCCTTTCCCACAATATTTCATAGTTGCATTTATGGATAACACATCAGTAGCTGATATACATCTTGATCACTAATGTGTTTCTTTAAAAAAAGGACCTTATTGGTCTGTGTACAAGCACAGCACAGGTTGTTTAAATTGTTGGATTGTGCCTCTATTCCTTTCACTTGAACAAATGGCTCTGGTGCTTTGATACCTCCTGTTCATTGCTCCTGACTTCTGCTTTGCTGTCTTAGAGCTGATAGCAAGCAATTCATCATCTCCGCCAGTAGAAGAGCTCTAGTCGTTATGACTTTTTGACTCCTGCTTGAAGGTCTGAGCCAGGATGGCTTTGTTGCATTGCCAGAGTTCCCATACAAGGCTAACCTAATGTGAAGGACCTCAGATTTCACTATGTGGTACTTGCTTCCTATCATTTTCCTGTGATTTCATGCATTTAAATAAACCATTCATAATTAGTGACAGAAATGCACTGATGATCCTGTTCCTTGCTGATATGCAAGCTGAGCCATGCCAGTCCATGCCAGCTGAGATACTGCCTCACAATTTAGAAGTTCTCAAACATGTTGTGCAAAGTTTTCTTGCCTTTGATCTATGGAGATCATACTCCACTCTAACAACAGCCTCCCTGCCTAAATTCTGAGTTGTCAAGACTGCATTATTGCAAGATGTACTTACGGTAATTTTTGTTTTAATGTAAATTTACAGAATGCCAACACAAAATCTTACAATAGTTCAGGGTGGAAGGGGCCTCAGAGTTCAGGTTCCAAGGCCCCTGCCATGGAAAAGGAAAACTAGACCTGGTGGCCTAAAGCCCCATCCAACCTGGCCTTGAACACTTCCAGGGATGCGGAATCCACAGCTTCTCTGGGCAACCTGTTCCAGTGACTCATCACCCTCATGGTCAAAACCTTCTTCCTGATATCTAATCTAAATCTACACTCTTTCAGTTTAAAGGTATTCCTCCCCTGGTACTATCAACTTCCAAACTTCCTCTTCGAGGACTGCAAACTTTGAACAATCAAACAAAAATAAATTGTAGATTATTGCTCCTTATTTCTGTTTTGTAAAGCAAACCAAAACCTGATTGGCACCACAGATATGTTACATTTCAAATAATGATACCAGGATCTTGGGGGGAAAAATGGATGGCTATATAGCCCTTTGAAGTTAGGTATGGAATTAAATTGTGCACTGCCTTGATCTTAATTTTGTTGGGGATAAAAGGAAGATGAGAAACCATCAGGAATATTAGAAATCTTGTTTTATTTCTTGTTGCTGAAAAGATGCTATTTTGAGAGAGTTTCTGAATGAATGAAATAATAAAGATAGGAAGTGGAGAACTTCTTATTTTGGTTTGGTTTTTTTCTTAGTGAAAGAAAACAAGTGACTTTCAACACACTGTAATGGTCCTGGTGTATAACTAAAAGTCAGAAATACCCAGGTAAATTTAATTCAAAATTTTAGTCAAATTTAGTCAAAATTTATCTTAAAAAAACCCACTAAACTGTTCTCCACCTCAGTCTACAGCTCATGAGGATTGTTTTTTTCTGAAGATGTGATACATAACATTATGGTCTGTTTACGCTTTGGTTTACATCTCTTTTTGTAGACTGACACATACTGTGATGAGGTGTGTAGGACTTTTTTTGGAATAAATTTTTATCTTAATTTTACATTATTATTATAAAAAAGAGAACAGGAAGTCAATATAGAGATAATATTTCAAAACTGAGTTTTAATTTAATTATGTATTTTGAACATTCATTTTGGGACATTTCATAAACCTTCAAGACATTTGCCAGGTTACAAGACATAACTTCTGAATAATAAAGTATTAAAAATACATTAATGAGTAAACAATGCACTATGCTGAGGCTTGATCCAGTGTTACTATATTGAAACCATAATAAAGTGGCAATATTCAGCACAATAAACAAGTTTACCTAGTGCCTTGCTTGATGGACTCACAGTTAAAAAAAATAAGAACAAGATAAATTCTATGGCTAGTTTGAGTTATCCAAATGTCCTGGCTCTGGAACAGAGCCCACAGGTAAACAATAATCTCTTTCAGAAATCTCGTTTTGAGTAAAATGCTTCATTTCTGTTAGGCAAGTCTGTTGCAGGTATTGGCTTCCGCCAGAAAGTATTCCATTTCTCTCCTCACAGTTTCATGTTTTCTAGACAATAGAAATTAAAAATTACATTGCCTTTGGAATTGTATTTGTCTTTGTACTGTGAGTAAATACTGAAGAAGCCCATGCAGTCGTGTCGTATATTGATATTTCTCCCAAGAAACCAAGTAGGACCAAATTAACCTTGAAAACTTACATCAGCAAGACTGTTCATATCTATGCAGGCACTAGTCCTTTCTGCTTACTCTCTTAACTGCCAGGTATCCTCTGTATTTCATGAATTATGCAAACCCAAGTAAAATTAATGGTTGAACCACAAATAAGAAAACGACAAACTATACAATTTCCATCCTAAAATTGGGGCACTGGTTACAGTGTTCTTCTGGGTCCCTATAACAGCAAGAGTAGATCTTGCCAAGAAGTCTAGGTGCAAAACTGGAACCTGCCACTAAGTAACTGACAATGCCTTCCCTCAAGTTCTCTCTTCTCCATGTTAAGCAAGCCTTGTCAATAGCTGCAGAATGTTTGGCAGCTAAGCCATAAAACAACTCAGAACATCATTATTTTGACCATGTGCACATTAAAAGTAGTGTAGTGCAACAGAGCCGCAGGTGTCAGAGAAACAATTGGTGGTGAGGAATTAAAATCAGTAGTGCATAGATATGGGGGTGGGAGGATGAAGAAGACTTGGAAGGGTACTTCAGACTAGCTCCAGAATGCAACAAAAGAACTCTTTGTATCAGTTGAAATTCACCAATCTCATTCCAGTAATGTCTCTTTTGCTTTAGATTCAAACAAAAAAACAAGCACAGTTCAAGCACTTCCAAATGATTCTGTGATGAAAACTGAAGCCCAGTAAGTGAAGACATCCAGGAAATCAACTTCAGCAGGACACTCCCTGGCAAAGTTGGATTGCTAATGTAGGTTCACCCGTAGCAACAGTTTGCCAGACCAAACCACTCAGCAGCTTGAGGCCAGATGCCAGTCCAAGAGACAATGGACTCCAAGTCTCCAGACCATCAACATCTGGAAGAGCTCCACTGTTGGCTCAAAAACTGAGTAAACACATGAACTCTACCTTAAGCCCAATCTAATGAGTCCACCAGAGAGATGCAACAGTTCAGGCCAGAGCTATATTAACAGTTACAATGCTTATAGAGTGAAGTTTCTTTCTGACTGACTGAATTAGGTATGTATCACTCCATTCATGTTGAGGCACCCTAAGACATGCATATAGGGAAAGATCAACCAAAAAGGATAAGACAGAATATGCATATATATGTATATTTTTTCTTTTTCCAACTGACAGACTCCCTACATGGTAACACAGAGACCTTTACGATACAGTATATTTTTACCGGAAATTCTTACTTCTTAGCACTGCTCAGATGGATACCATGCCACCCCTGAAAATGTAAAAAATGCAAGAGCTATGGATAAGATTTTAAACTAAAATATGAAAACTGAAAATTCAACATATCAACAGCATTGCCCAGGCAATCACTTAAACATTTTTCAATCTAAATTTCCAAGCACTGGATACTCTGACTTCCTACAAAATAAAAAAAAGATGTCTCTCAGTCTTCTTCTAATAATTTTAACTAGACTATTCATAACTTCACACACTGAGGTTTCTCAAAAAGAGGATACAAGGCACTGATTCTGTAACAGTAGGAGATCAAAAGCTATGAAGTGTGTTTCTTGGCATCTTGAGATCTAAAAAGTCTTTTTGTTTGTGACAGGAACTATCCTCAATGTCTACTGTTTCATCTCTTCTTCACTACCTAGTGCTTGTCTTCATCTGCCTTTGTTTCCCAGGAACACATGTATTTTAGAACTGAAAATCCTTGGGAAAATGATCTACTTTTTTTAGTCTTTAAATATGGGCCATTCACATAACAGGAGTACAAACAAAGCAGTGACTAAGTTGAAGACCTATATGAACATGGTGCTTCAAAAGAGGTGAGGAAATCAGTTGTTCTTGACCAGTTGTTAAATTGAAAAAGTTCTAATAAGGAAGATACAAAAATAAATAATCAAAAGGAATCAAATCAGAGCTACCACAGCCTGTTACACCATGGAAGAACTCCCAGTGGAGGCCATCACTGCATCTGGAGGCTTCAGATACATCTCTGCTGATGGGAGATGAAATGGTCTTGGTAAAAAAGAGGCTCAGGCACTAACACAGCTCCCGAAGTCAGAAAAAGAAACATCTATAACCTAGTGTTTGTACCAATATCCAGAATAGTCAAAAGCATAGGAAGATAAATGTTTATCTTTATCTAGGGAAATTTGCTGTCTTCCATCATTATTTTACAGAAAATAAATATATTTTGGTGTATTTGAAAAGGCTATTAATATCAACTGAGCTAATCACACCAAGAGAATAAAGTCAGTGCTGCTATACACACGTTAGTCATGATGAATTAGCTAATGTCTAAGGCTAGTGGGATGAACTATCAATTGTATTTCAACTAGAAGCACCACAAAATATTTAGACTTTGGAATTATGTCTCCTAACATTTTCTCATTTGGCTATTTTGCTAGTTACCAAAAGAAAAAAAAATACAAAAATTTGTGGGAACAACATTGCATCTGTTGCAGAATTGTAACGGAGTAATGCAAATTTGGAGTTATATAATCTTTATAGGCAGAGCTTTCCAAATTGATTTAGTCATTTCGGTAGGCATTTAAGCCATAAAAACTCAATAGAATTAGGAATTTTCCATACCAAAGCAAAAACCTAGGCCTAAATGACATAAAAGCTAGAATGGTCATGAAAATAATCTTAATTTTTAAACAACAAAAAAACTCATGTCTCTAAAAATACATTTCAGAATGATGAAGTGAGAGACTGATCAAAATAAACACACAAATACCATGAGTAAGAAAAACTACTCGAAAGCAGATTCCTTCACATGAGATTTCTTTAGACTTCAAAAGATATTTTGCCAGGTATGTGTCTTACTGTTTACATGAGACAACAATATTAGCTTCGGTGATTGCACAGATTTACTTCTGTTTATTCTGGATCTGTACTGCAATGACTGCAATGCCAACAATACCAGTATAGTTTGTGTGTTGCTTCTGAAAAAAACCCTCCAATTTTTTTAAACTTTTTAATGTTATTTGACCAAGGAGCAGATTGAAGCCACTGAAGTCATTATGACATAACATCAGTGAAAATCATGCAGCACGAAAAAAGAAGTTACTTCTTAAAATAACAATCAACTTTATAAAAAGCATTCAGAAACCTCTGTTACTACCTAAATTTTAGCCATTGCATCCTAACCTCCCCAAATATAAAAACATATAACAAGTTCCTCTCTTCTGCTCCCATCATTCAGTATGGGTGGAAATAGCTGAGATGCACAGAAAAGCTTCAACCCTCATCACAGCCAGAAGGGGTCACATGATGGAGGCCTTGATAAGTCTTAACTTTGAGTGGAGGTAGCCAAGTTAGTCAGTGTGTCATCCTGACCACCTCATATAATCTGAGGAAAAAGAAATATTTCTCCCCTGGTGAGCTGGAGTGCCAATAAGGTAAATCAGTCTGTGAAGGCACCCAGCTTTATGAATCAGCTGTGGAAGATTCCCAGGGAATCTTTCAAGCTCAGTTTGGTGTTTCAGGCTAAGTAAAATTAATTCTAGCCTAAGACCACAGAGGAAAATTTTTCTGACATCATCTGACAATCATCTAGATGTTAGCCAAAAGGCCTTTTCAAAATGTTTACAAAGCCTTTCTGTCTCCTTCCAAAACCAACCAACACCATCAAAATATCACCACCACCCTTAGAAGAATGCCATTTTCAATGTTTCTTATTCTTCAATTTTTTAACATTCAAGCTACATTAGATTACATAATGACTTGCTTTCACAGGCAAGGGCCAAGAAAATTCTGGAGTTTTGGCTGACCTAAAGGATGCAACTGAAAACCAAGAAAAAAATTCTAAGTCCAAAATGTATTTTTAGTATTCTGTCTGTTCTTAGCCTAAGTGCACATTTAACTAAAATGGACAATTTGGTGCTGCATAATATGTCATATTCTTTATTCTGTATTTAGAAGCCACCCATACCTGGAGATGAAAATTGCATTTAAAACAAAAATAATATGTCTACGTGATGTAAGCCAAAGCATCACAATTGATGAGGAACTGCACTATATAAGCATTTATCTCGTGTTTGAGCAAAAAACTCCCAACTATTTATCTTTAAAAATAACGAATAATCCCATGTAATGGAAGCAGTCTAACAGTGTCAGTTAGATGATTGCTTACTTCAAGCCAGAGATAGCAACTTGGCTTTGTTCTCCTCAGGTTTTTTCCAAGTTTCAGACACAGATAATAAACTACACATATTATGATGACTTCTTTTGAAGTTAATCATTATCATATATTGCACTATGCTGCATGTCATTTGTGTAATACAGAAAAGATTAAAAAAAAGGTATGAGACAAAGATTTCATAAATTTACAGTGCTTACTGCTTGGGGAATACTGAAAAATCACTTAAGAAAGCAGACAATTAAATAAACATGATTGCAATTCGTAAGAATGCAAAGCCTTACTCTGTTTTCCAAAGGAATGGTGAAACTGAAGGAGTTGCGTTTGGTTTAGTGCCTGCTTTAAAAATAACTTAATTCAAAAGGAAAACTTACAGCTATTATACTCACCAAAGCAAAGATAACAGTTGCCTTGCAAAGTGAACACAGGAAACCTCATTTGAGAAGCCAACTCGTGTTGCAAAGTTTTACATGAAAACTGAGTAGTCCGCTCATACTGCATATTCTTGACATATAAAGTTCATAACAACTGACACATTTAAACCACTAAAAGGATAGATTTATATGTTCTACAATGTGAATTCTGGAAAGCCTGTAACTTAAGACAGGAAATATTTAGGCCATTTCTCTAAAAGGGCAAATGATTTTATACAATGTTCCACTGCCAACTGATATTTTAGACTCTGTTAAATTTCAGCAAGAGTATATTTTAATGATACATGTTGAATGTACTAAAGATATATCCTCAATTCTCTTTATGCAACTCATTACTTTGTGAGCATAATGCCTCAGATCAAGCCTTCATTTAAATAAACAGGAACTTCAGTAAGGAAAGGATCTATTTGCATATCCAATTTGCATCCAATGTACTTTGTGTGCTGATTTTAAGCATATGACTTACTGGAACTGACCTGCTGGAGGACAGGCACCAGCTGAAATACCATTCTGGACCAGCGATGACAGCCATAAGAGTGCAGGTGTCACCCTTACTAGCAGAATCTGCTCCTCACACTACAGACAAGTAATTCATCTTCAATTTACTTGCTCAGACAAATGATGAATCATGAATTGTGCTTCTACTCTTTTATGGATCACAACTGCTGTCACACGAGCTACTGTGTCAGTCAAATGCATACACATATACACTCCCCTTATGGCTGCCTGTAAATCACAAAATCCTTATTCATCAGTATTTTCAGGGATACCATGGCAAGTGCTACAAACTCTTACCAGGTGCTAAAAGAGAAATCAGGGTCATAAGCAAATTGTGTCAGCACAAGTGCCAGAGAAAACAAGGCAAACAGAAGACCAAATTATGAATGAGTTTCCATGGATCAGTAAAGGACAAAAAAGGAAGCTTTGCTGATGGTTGGGAAAGAAGTTTAAGGGGTGAGGAAACTGGTTTAAGAATAAAAATTGGAAATAGTATTAATCATAACAGTTTTGAACCCAATTAAGAATGCTTTATTTGGATTATCTTTCCTCTGTAAAGCAAACAATTTATGCTCCAGTAAGAACTTTATAACATGTCCAGTGCATCTCTGTTTCACAGAAAAAAATAGTTAGCCTAAGTTATTCATAAACTATGTTAGGATCACTCAAGAACTGAAGGATTTTGCTTTGAAAAGATTAACTAATGCAACTTGAGTAGGATTTAGACCACAATGCTTGCACTTCCTATGTAGCCATCATTTCAGACTCAAACTATCTTGCTCTGTACAGGATGTGGGGCCTTCACACTTCCTACTTTTGGAAATTATCTGTATTTCAAGGGAGTGATCGTCAAACTAGGGATAAAATCACAATCATTTATTTAAAAGAATAAACTGCACAGCAACTTGCTCCTTGCGTAAATTCTTTTACTTGTGTCTCTAATCTAAAGCTTATATTACACACTGTGCCCTACATCTGGGCCTCAGCAGGTTCAGAGGTACAAGATAGCTACAACTGGTATTTGACCTGAATAAATGCTATGAATAATGCTGGAGAAGCCTAACTCCAAATGAACACAAACTGTCACATAAAAACTAAATCCAAATAGATTAATTTAAACCAGCATTAAAACAAAAATAATAAAATTCCTTTTTTGTCTGTTTGTTTGTTTTGTACTTTCATTGCTGATAACAGTAAGGGCAGCATTTTTTTTTCATTATATTCCCCTTTTATGAAAGGAGAATAAACACATTTTTCCCTTTTCAAGCATTTTAAACTATATTATATTTATTTCCCGTTATAATATAGTATAGTATAACTTCTGAGCTGTTATCTCTGAGTTAACACCTTACATGCATACAGCAAACAATATTCCATCTGGACAGAATTACTGAGTGTATTAAAACTTGTCAAGCGTTCTATTGAAACAGATAATTATTTGTCCTATACTGTTACAGAGACAAATGCAAAACAATGATTTTGTCTTTTGCAAAGTTTACACAAAATAATAGAAGGAAAGAGTGAGAAAGAAAGATAAATCAATAATAATGTTAACAGAATATTACATTCTTATTAAATTATTATATTTCTAATAAAATTAAATCTGAGACTTAATGGCCAAACTGTACACAATGGTGGTATCTAAACAGCTGAATATTGAAAAAAGTCTAACACATTGAAAAATCCACGTTGCCTCACAAACAGGAACATAGACAAGGCAGACATTTAATTCTTTCTTTGCTGCAGGGCTTCCACAACCCTGAGCTGTAGGACTATAACACTGAGAATGATAACTCCTAACCAGTCTTGAACTTGTACAGGATTTCCTGGTCCGGCTGCATCCCTATGAGTCTATGAAAGCTTGTGGGATTTATCCACGAATACTCAAATAGCTGGTTGATGTCATCCCAAGACCTCTCTCAATAATTTTTGAACAGTCTTGGGAATTTGGAGAGGTTCCAGTTGACTAACGTTGTCCTGATTTTCAAGAAGGGCAAGACAGATGACCCTGGAAACTATAGGCCTGTCAGTCTCACTTCAGTGCCTGGTTAAATTATGGATACGATTATTCTAGGAGTTACTGAAAAAACACATGAAAGTCAACACAGTCATGGGTCACAGCCAGCACAGGTTCATGAGGGGCAAGTCCTGATCAATAAACTTAATTTCATTTTATGACAGCTACCCACCTAGTTGATCAAGGGAAGCCAGTTGACGTAATTCTTTTGGATTTCAGTAAAGCTTTTGATACGGCCTCTCACAGTGTCCTTCTGGACGAAATGTCCAGCACGCAGCTGGACAAACACGTCTGGCCACCAGTCACCAGTGGGGTTCTGCAGGGCTCCATTTTATGCCCAGTTCACTTCAAAATCTTCATAAACTACTTGGATGAAGGATTAGAAGTTATACAAAGTAAATATGCTGATGACATTACACTGGGTGGAGCTTTTGACTCCCTCAAAGGCAGAGCAGAGCTGCAGAGAGACCCTGACAAATTAGAGAGATGGGCAATCACCAACCATATGAAGTTTAACAAGGGAAAATGACAGATTCTGCACCTCAGACAGGGCAAACCCAGGTGTTTATGTTGACAGAGAGGCTGGAGAGCAGCCTCGCAAAAAGGAGATCTGCGAGTCTTGGTGAATGGAAAGTTGAATATGAGCCAGTAGTGCCCTGGCAGGCAGGAGGGCCAACCATGTCCTGAGGTGCATTAGGCACAGCATCGCCAGCCAGGCAAGGGAGGGGATTGTCCCGCTCTGCTCTGTGCTTTGTGCATTTTTTGGGCACTACAATATTAGAAGAATATAAAGCTATTAGAAAGCATCCAAAGGAGGGCTACAAAGTTGGTGAAGGGTCTGGAGGGGAAGCCATATGAGGGATGGCTGAGGTTACTTGGTCTGTTCAGCCTGGAGAAGAGCAGACTGAGGGAGACCTCATTGCAGTCTACAACTTCCTCGTGAGCAGAAGAGGAGAGGGAGACACTGTTTTCTTCTCTGTGGTGACCAGACCCGAGGGAATGGCCTGGAGTCAGGGGAGGTTTAAGCTGGATGTTAGAAAAAGTTTCTTCAACCAGAGGGTGGTTGGGCACTGGAATGGGCTCTACAGGGAAGTGGTCACAGCACCAAGCCTGGCAGAGTTCAAGAAATATTTGGACAATGCTCTCAGGCACATGGTGTGACTCTTGGGGTGTCCTGTGCAGGGCCAGGAGTTGGATTTGATGATCCCTGTGGATTCCATCTAACTCAAGAAATTTTATGATATGTAAAGCAAAAGCCTTATTCTGCAAATACTTCCATGCAAGAGTTATTTATTCACATATACAATCCTATTAAAATAAACTGGGCACATCTGTAAAGTTATCTATGTGCATAACTGCTTATTAGATCATATACCCTGCAAGACGAAGCAGGTATCTTCATACTACTTGAAATTTTCCCAGATCATATTATTTCCAGCCGACATCACTGAATTTCTGGTTCATTCACTGATGCTTTTAGAAGCTGTCACACTGATGACTGCAACAGATTCTCAGTTAAAAAAGGACAAGAGCCTGTCATTTGTGTGGCAAAGCAGCAACCCTCTATCAGAGTACTATACACACATACATATAACATCTACCATCACCATAAAATTGAAAGCACAAGAATAAGCATTAGCAAAAGCAACAATACTAGAGAGACCTATTTCATGAAAAGGATGATGTCAGGCAGGTAGATTAATGAACACTGCCAGTGGCAATGAGTAAGGCCAAATGGCATGTTCCATAAAAAGTACACATACCCCACTTCGTAAGTGACAGTAGTGCCTCTGGAAGGGTCATTTCTTTAGTGTAAAGAGGAATGCATTACTATTTCTGTGCTCCACTCCTTTGTTAGTGTTGTTAGTCCATAAACGAAATAGGATAACAAAACAACACACGAAGGTCAGCACACCTCCAGAAAGCATAGGCCAGCCTTTTTTTTGTCAGTTCTCTCTGTGAAAAAATTTACCTTCAAGTTAATAACAGAACCATCTCAGACTGTATTTTAATTTAGATACATCAAATGTAGGAACAAAAAATGGTACACTGAGATAGGAATATGAAGTGCATTCCAACTGTCACTGAAAAACAGCAGGTTTGAGCAATATGTTCCCTTAGGGTCTTCTTACAATCCTAGCCTGCAGCCTTATCTGTGGGTCACATATATTGGTAGTACAGAATAAACTGATATAATTGGTGTAATTTGAAGAGAAGGGACTTTTTTTCTTTCCATGTGCAGCGTTGCTAACCTTGAAGATAAGACAACTCAGGGATTTACAGTCTTGTTAAATGTGATAAGAGATCATGCCTTGCTTCTAGTATTGTTTTATTGAAACATAAGTGCATCAAACACATTCACAGTAATAATATTTTTTCATATGAGGTGATGTTCCAATGAAATGCACTAATGCAATGAAATCAAAACTTCCCACAGGAAACCATTAGCTTCTAAATATACTAGCTGCCTCTGTCCATCATCTTTTTATAGGGTACTTAAAATTATATCGCTATATAACCAACATCTAAGAACCTCCTTTCCTTCAAGAAATCCTGAAATGAGCTTTCTTAAGAAAAAAATTATTTTTTGTATTTATATATATATTATACAATTATAATAAGAACTAAAATGAAAATTGAAGGCTAAAATTTTTTTGGATTGATGCTAGGTTGTCTTCAGTATTTTCATTTCTCAGAAATTTTTGAAAGACTTGTTTCTGTTCCAAAGTATAAAAAATTTCTAATTCATATTTGCTATGGATTGGGAATTATATACCTACTGTGAGTAAAAACATAATGTCACATAATTTTAAGCCCTTACCCCACACCAAAGGAGAAAAGGAAAAGCACCCCCTGGCTTTGAAATAAGATCTATTATCTTTTCTATAGAGGAATACTTTTTATAAAATTTAAAGAAACTGTTCAGAAAATCATCTTATGCTCTACTTATACATCACTGAATGATACCAGAACAGACAGTGCTATCTCAAAGCCATGGTTCTGTCTCTAGGGCCTCCTCTAATACTAACTATTTTTGCTCAGGATGGAGCTAAGCACAGAGAATGTACCTGCTTCTGAATGATCACTGGCCTGTTCTAGTGCAAAGTAGAATGGAAACAGTAGAAAAAAGTAAGTAGAATACCTCCTTTTATACACCTAAGGTATAACAGACAATGAATTATACTGGAAAATACTTTGTTGTTTTCCAGTGGCCTTTAGTGTTGTTATAGCCTGTAAATTTGCTTTAAGTGTAAGAGAAAGCCAACTGACTTTAAATATGGAAACAGTTTACCTTGCTCTCAGAGTCTCTTAAAAATTAAGTCCGCAATCTCTGGTTCTCTGGAACTATGGGGCTAGCATGCTGGCACTCAATAGAGTGCTGTATTGAGATAGCTATAGAGAACTTGGAATCAGATAAGGAGCATATTCCAGCCTTGCAGTGTTCTTGGGAAAGTAGGCCCACCACTGCTGTAAGCACTGTTTTTTTAGAAGCGGTGGATTCTGGCACTTGCAAAATAGCCCCTTATCATGCAGGGGAAACACAGGCCTGGGAACCTGCCTGAATATACTGTTAAGGTGACTACTGGAAAAACCCTACTAGTGCATGCTGAATGCATGAGTCCTGTTATGCTTCCAAACTTGAGCAAACAGTTCACACATTTCTGACCACTCTGCCTGTTCTACAGCAGCAGAAAACTCCAGTTAAGTATGCATGAAACGTCTGAAATTGTCTTTCTATTTGAAAAAAAAAAGAGATAGAAATAGTCTTGTTATCCACTGAAGCTTACCAGATTAAACCAGAGGGGTACATAGCAAATACTTGATTGCAATAAAAACAACTTGCTCTGTTAACTAGAAATTTGTTTATGCATTTGATTAAGAAAAAAATAACACTACCACAGAGAATGTTTTGTATTAATTATGCTATGACTTTTTTATTTTAACATTTTGAACAAGAAAACCATTTTGTTTCAAATGCATTACGAGCCTTGTCTCTTGTAAGTGAATCTTGGTCAAGCTGTAAAAGTACAAAATTGTGTTGAATACAATTAAAGCAAAGTTATTCTGCTTACAATAATTTAACCCTCAAGCTAGAAGTTGTTTTCTATTTTTCCATTCAAATTAGCCCTGAGAAGATAAACAGGCATATGTCACAGCTTGAGCATCAAGTCATATGAGAAAAATATCAAAAGAAAGCAAAATCTACTAGAGAAGAATCCATAAAAACAGCTAATATTTCTTTAATTAAACTTGCTTTATTGAAAAACAAGGAGATAACAATCTTTAACAAAGTCAGGGTTTTTTGTATAAGTAGGTGGATGAGAAAAAAAAGAACTAAAATAAAATGGTAGGGGTGCAAGAAAAACAGAATAGTTTAGTTAGTAACAGTGAAACTCTATTTTGTTTTTTTTAATATCATGGCAAATTCAGAGAGGAAGTTCTCTAGAAACTACAAAATAAATATATATTTTCACTTTCCTTTTACTTTACTAAATAGCTTCTCCAGCATTTTTATTAAACAAATAATGTTGGAGGTGAAAGTACTAGAATGGATCATCCTATGAGAAAAAAGTAGTCATGGTGGTTTATTGTTTCAGACTATAAATCTATCTTTTTACTCTTTCTTTTACTTTCTATTCTTTCACTGCTGCTATGATCTTGATTCAGTCACTGTTTGTACCTCTTTATCAATGTAGTTTTGCAATTCTTAGGCGATCCACAATTCAAGAGGAAGTTTTCTCCTATGATTTAACACTGTTGAACAAACAGAAGCCTCTGCTTGGAAAGGGACTACAAAATCAAGTTATATTTTCAACCAAATAATTAGAAGTGGTATATCTAATCCAAACTGCTTTATTACAGTACAAGAACCTAAAAAAGGGACACACTGGTGAAACAAAAAATGGAAAGAGAAAGGATGTTGGTGTAAGCAAGGTCAGCTGATGCTTAGGAAATTACTGAAGTCCAAGATCAATCCTGACACTCTTCAGTTCATGATAGTGGAAATATAGGAAGAGTCAAATGTGTACAGGGAATGAAACCACTATTCATTTTTTCAAGGATGCATAAGAAATTATCATAGAACCATAGAATGGTTTTGTTTGGAAGGGATCTGAAAGATCATCTAGTTCCAAGCCCCTGCCATGGGCAGGGACACCTCCTGCTAGACCAGGTTGCTCAGATATTTGAGTGAAGACATTACACTGTGCACTAGAGATAGCAATCTGTCATTTTTATCTGATCATTTCTTATACAAAACTACACAACCATTCTCATGCAGTAATAAATCATATGATCTACATAACAGGATTATCATTTTTCTTCTGCTATGACATGAACTGAAATATGAAAAATAATGGAAATATTATTAGACACAAAATATTGTGGGGTTTCTTGTGTGGTTTGGGGTTTTTTTTAAGAATTCCAGCTTTGGTATCTCATCATCCTAAACCTCTGTGGGATTTTGTTTTCCTATGCATGTGACAACTGATGAACTCAGCAAAATCCAAAAGAAGAGCCTGGACCACTGCATTACAATAATACCACAAAGAAGATGCCATTCCAGACTAAAATTAAAAAAAAAAAATAAAAAGAGGAAGATTTAAAAATGAAAAAGTAATATATCAATTAAGTTTAATTAAGAATTTTTTTGAAAAATGATGTCTGTTTTGACCTTGAAAAGCAAGTTTGATCAATGACACAGTCAAACATACATTCCTGATAAAGGAAATGGAAGTTATGGCTACAGTTATACTTTTCAGTACTTAGAGACTCCTAGGTCTTAAAAAAAATGGGGGAAAAATGTTACATATAAAGTATACATGCTAATAAAGGTACAATAATAGATTATCTAATGCTATTAATGGTAATACACTGCTAATATCATGACAGTATTGTTAATATACTGTATTTGATTCCAGACAACAGAATATTTTTAGACTTCTTCAGCAATTGAATGCTGTGAATCAGTACCTCTCTTCAACTTAATGCAAAAAAAATTCAATGCAACTCTTTCATTTGTCACCTTTTTTTTCCTGTAATCCTTTCTTTTTGGTTGTACCAAGCAGTAGGACAAGAGTCAATGGGCAGAAACTGATGCACAAGAAGTGCCATCTGAATAAGAGGATGAACTTCTTTACTGTGCAGGTGATTGAGCACTGGAACAGATTGCCCAGAGAAGTTGTGCAGTCTCCGTCACTTGAGATAGACAAGAAATGTCTGGATACAGTCCTGTGCCATGCATAGTGGTGTCTGCATAGGTTTTCCTCTCACAATTTCTCACCCCACTCTTCTCTGGCCACAAGTACAACTGCTCAATAACTTTTTTATTTTTTTCTCTCTTCTTAAATCTGTTATCACAAACGTGTTGCCACCATTTCTATTTGACCTAGCCTTTACCAGCGGCACATCTGTCTTTGGAGCTGCCAGGCATTGGCTCTGCCAGACATGGAGGAAGCTTCTGGCAGCTTCTCACGGAAGCCACCCCTGTAGCCTCCCTGCCACCAAAGCTTGACCATGCAAAGCCAATACAGTTTGTTACGATGATTTTCTAATAACAGCCCAATTCTTGTCTAAGGAGCATGAATTAAGTCTGACGATCTCCTGGAAGGCTTCATTCAACACCTTATTCTCAGGGAGAATCAAATCTTTTTAGCCTTCCTGATGCCAGTATGCAGTTAAAAGAACTGCTAGAATTAAGAGTTGGTCATGCTCTAGTAGGATCTCTGTTCTTCTATACAGAAAATATGATAAAAGGTTTCTGCCTCCAGCAGGAAGGGGACAAAGCATTAAAAAAGGTAAAAAAAATCTGTTACATGGAATGACAGCACTAAAGGGACTGAATCTTTAGTCTGTGATTTCACACATGTCACACGTTCTGTCACGTAAGGTTTCTGGATGTGGCTACCTAAATGATGCCATCTGCAATCAGAGAAAAAAAAAAAGTGTCTCTTTAAACTTGGATTCAGTCATGTTTATTCAGCTCAGAAATTCACAGTGAATAGGACTACCTCTGACAAAGTGCCACCTAACAGAGTCACAAGACCTTCTCAAAGTGAGTTCAGAAACAATTCTCAGCATTACAGATGTTATATCATCACCTTTAGCAAAAGCTTCAGCAGTCCACTCTCCAAAAACAAAAGCTTTCTCATCTTGAGGTAAAAGATAGCATATTCCATGGCATAAGAGATAGCAATTTAAAGAGATATCAATTGATACAATTCACCAATATTCAATCCATTTGCAACAGTTCATTGCTGTAGCATAACAAAAAGATCTTTGGTCTGAGAGGTTTGACAATGTAATTAACCACACAGCATATAAAGCAAATAATGCATCTGAGATTCACTACTTAGCTATTTTCCTGATTTTATTAGCCCTTGAATTGAACTAAATGTGCTTTTCTGTTAATTATAGTTTTGAAAAGCAGCTTTTAAAAAACATAATCCAATGAGTTATAAAAAGGTTTGATTTCTAAAACCAAAAATAGCACTTAAATTTTATGAAAAGTCTTCTGGGATTTTGAAGCATGGAAATGGATTTTTCTGCTGCGTGTTAGAGGTAATAAAGTGACAGGTGTTCCATACATACAAGCATATGCATGGAAGTTTCCAGAAAAAAAACATGTTATGATGAAAAAAACTATAATCACATTAACTATACCGATAGCTTAAATTTCTCTTAAGTATGGTCTTTTTAAAAGCTAAGACTGGTTGCTTTTCTAAGAAACTGAAATATTAGATCTCCAAGTGCCACTTAACATCAGTTTAAGCTCTTCTGAAACAGACAATGAGCAATTGCTTGTTTGAAATACTCATTCTCTACTGAACAATTGCCCTCAATTCCATATCTCCATGTGAAACCTTCATAAGAAGCAGCGAAGGCCCTGAGGCAAAAGCAGGGGAGCAGCTGCATGGTACATCTTGCTTTCTGTACCATGATGCAAAATGTACACAGCACTTGCAGAGGTCCATGGAAGCTGATGCAGTTGCACTCAAGCACAGCATTGAGGAGCTAGCTCAATATTTTTCAGAGAGCATCAGCTGGTGGCAAATATCTTTAATATGAATGTTTTCTTTTGCCTAAGTATCTATACTACAAGGTAATATTATTTATCTTTTATTTTAGTCTCAAAAATAGTCTTTTACATACCTGGTGATTTATGCTGAGGAAATAATAACATTTAATTTGCCAAACAGAGTTTTCTCTAACCTTTTATCTTACTATTACTTCTTAATATTCCTAAAAGCTGGAACAACTAAAGCAGTCTGCCAGGAAGCCACAGCCCTACAACAAAACCAGTCCTTCATGACAATAAGAACAAACAATTTCAGAGTATTAAAATAAACCTAGATTAAAAAGGTGACAAAGCTTAGAGTTCAATGTAAAGAAAAAGAGAGTGACTACTCTGTATACATACAAACACCCTTATAAGAAATCTAATTTTTGCTTTGAGCTGTTTGTGCCAACAAAGAGTTTCTAACTGAAAAACAATGACAGAGAAGGAATAGCTGCTTACTCTGGAGCTGTTGAAGTAATTGTCTTGGATGATTCCGCAATTTATCATACAGTTCCAGCCTCCAAAATGTCTAGTGCGAATGTGTGCAGATATCCACACACATATCACTCAGAACAAAGACAAATAAAACCAAGGCCTCCAAAACCTTGGTCCTTATTTCTGCTAGGAGAAACAATTAAATAGCCAAACCCACCAACACACAATTTCAGAAATGCTTTTATATGATTGAAAGGTTCATATCACATGCAGATATCATGTTCCAGACGCATAGAATTAGAGATAGATTTATTTATTTGTTTGTTTGCATCTGAAGTACAACACAGTTAACTGGGTATATGGCAATTCTCAACACTATGGAAAACACTAAGAAAATGCTATGACATAATGTTTGCGTTAGGAAAACCACACAGACATTTCTAGTATTAACAAATTACCCTCAGAAATGTAAGCAAACTAGAACAAAACTGAGTTATTTTACAATATAAATACTCTGCCTTAATTACTTTAAGGAAATACTCTTGATGATTTGAAACAGTGTACATGGTGGTTTTTATACTGAACTCTTCCACCACCTTAAAACCTGCAGATAAGATGGTAGAAAGTTCAAATCTAATATAGCTGCAAAAACTCAAAGTGTTCAAACACTCTTGAATTAAAGAGAACTTATATTTCTGCTAATGGAAAAGGGGTATTCGATTCATACATTGCTAAAGCCTTTCTCATCTATAAATTATGAATCACCATTCAGGACATAATTAATATAAATGTGCCTTAAACCCAAATACATGCATGCATTTTGCAACACTGTGATTGCATAGGCAGACAAAATTTTAGTACAGTATGCGAGCAAAAGGGGCAAAGGCAGGTAGATGCAGCTGCAGGTAGGAGGCACTCAAGTAACAAAAGTTGTCAGGAAAAAACAGATAAGCAGAGGGAGTTAAAAGTGGCAGAAATCCTGCTCAACATTCTGGAAGAACGACTGGCAGGACAGAAGCAAATCAAACAATCAGGTAAGCAGACTCCCGCTCTGGGGAGGAGCAATAGCACAAAAACACATGGCATATGACAGATGAAAGAGGCAAGCCTATTTCACTTCCAATTTGTCTCATCAAAGAACTCTTAAGCCTCATCATTCAGGTCTCCAAAAGTAAGGAGCCACGAGAACTGCAGCCATCATTATTAAACATGGAATTGTATAGTCAAAGCTAATTTGGAACATATGTTTTAAAAACAACATATTTCATATTAGCAATAATGATTAATATTGCGTAAGAATGGTCATTAGAAGGAAGTATACTGTTCGTGAGAGAAGTTAGTAAAATTCAGTTTTAAAGCTTAAAACTGGCCTGATTTTTCAGTCTGCAAATGCTCCTATTCCAGAGCTCTCTAATTCTCTAGGTAATACATATATCTATTCAGCTGTAACACAGCATTCACTTCATTGCTACTCAAATTACTCAATTTATCATACAAGCACCACAAATTTATAGCAGATTGGCTCAATTTGAAGAATTCCCTAAAATGTAATATTTGTGGAATTACAGAATTTTGGACTTCTTAATTTCCCAGATGGGTCTTTCTGGCCTTTTACTTTAGTTTAAATAAAATTTGTTCTACATATATTCACATTCTCTCTAGAAAAACAACAGGTTTATAACAAGACAAGTTGCCCAAATAAATTTTCCAGAAGTTTCACCATTTGTCTGATACCTTCAAGAAGCATTGCATCAGAGCACAGTAGAGACCTAACTACAGCTTCTTCTGTATTAAGTTTTCTAAGTGCTAGATTCTGCCAGCAAACTAGGTAGTCACAGAATTTAAACAGAAAACAAAAGTATTTCTCATAGAAGAGACAGAAGCCAGCTTATGAAAATCAGTGTACAGCAACAAATGGATCACTCACTTTTTGTGGTGGGGCTCTCCCTTTCTTCCCCTCCCTCTGCACATCAAGACAATCTCTAAAGGAGGTCAGGGTTCTGCTTTTAAGACTGACAGATTGTGGTAGCTTTCAGATATGTTTGGGATGTTGGTTCCTTTTGTCTTTCATCTTTTGTAACAATTTACATTTAGCTTTTTTTGATTTAGTAGTTCATTATGCTGTTTTCACCATCACTCTGCAGAAATGGAGATGAATTCAACGAAGCGAAATGCAGTCAAGAAAAGCAAGCCTCTTTCATGTCTCAGACTGCCTTTCTACTCAGAACTACTTTGGTATTGTTGCCTTAAAATGCTTAATGCCTCAGGGCTTATGTTGTCTGCAGCATTTTGTCTTATAATCAAGTTTATATCCTCAAAAGAAAAATCCCATTGGACTGAGAAATGCAGTATTTATAACTTTAAGAAATTGTACTGGTTCATTAAACATTTCCAAGAGTTCTTTTCCTCTTAAAACAGTTGCTGATTGCATTTGTAAAGTATTCCTCTTACCCAGCATTGCAAAGCATACACTTCTGCTCCTGTAACTTTTTAGCAAGTGTTATATCATTTTTGCAATATGATAATATCTATTGGAAAACATCTTTCCAAGTACCTCACAGTTGTAATGGCTTTGAAGCCCTGCTTACAAATGTTTTATTTCAGATATAAACTTTTAAGCTTCCACTGATTTCAACAATTCATGTCAAAGCTAATACACCTCAAACCTGAGGATCACTAAAATGTCACCATGGCATTGGCAGTATAAAGTAGTACCATGAATTTCTGTACCAAGAGTTGTGCCAGTTGTTCTAGGTTCAGAGACGCCCATGAATGAAGCTGTTTCACCAAACTCCCCCTTTCCACTTTGCTTTTATTCATGCTTCAATACGGCTGTGTCTTCACCATGGTCTTCAATGCAATTACCTCACAAACAGAAAACACAATTAGATTCTATGTTTCTTACAAATAACACTGGGGAAAATTAATACATACTGAAGTCAGATGAGCTACATATCTTTCTGCTGAATTCAAAAGATCTTGGAACTCAGCAGGGAGCATACCAATTATTTCAAAGGAAACCTGTGTATTGCATAAACTGTAAAGTTAAATGCATGGCAAATATGAATCTGCATCCTTTCTCTAGAGGCTGAGGCTCAGACAGTATCCTCATGTGATGTTAATGTTTCTGTCCTTCAAAGACCTTGCCAGTATCTTCAGGCAAAAAGAAGGAAACAAAGATCTAATAATATTTTTTTTTAACAGCAAAAACATTCGTATTGTGGAGAAAAAAAATAAGCATTATTATACATCATAAAGGAAAATTCCAATTCCTCTTAAAGGCAGTAACTCTAAGTAACTGAATGTTGAAATGTGGTTTTTCCTTCACATGCTAATAAGCCTAACTGAATATGCTTGAGGTTTTTTCTGCTCCAGGCCCCTAAGCAGATTTTTTTCCAGTATCTGCAGAGCCTGTTAGCTGTCTGTTACAGTTATAATATGTTAGATATTTTAAATTTTCACCGCACAAAGAGTTCTTGCAGTTTGTTAATCTTTCCAACCAAGATATTAAGGTCTTTTAACAGGCTTTTAAGGATATTTTGAACACCTAAAAGGTTTTCTAAAGAAAACTGCTAAACAAAAAAAAAAAAAAAAAGAAATACAAAAAAAGAATAGAAGTAAGTGAAAATGAATACCTAGCAGTTAAGGTACGAAACAACTTCTTCAGTAGCAGAGTTTTTAAACTGTAGTTACTTCAAATAAAATAGCTAGATTAGTGTGTCAACAAACATAAGAATATGATCATCACTGAAGAGAGCCACTGGACAAAAAAATTTGTACCACCTGTTTTACAGCTCACTTAGCAGATGTGATTGTTCATTCCCTTAGCATAAAAGATGGTTTACTCTTCAGCTATAATTTTCTCTGAAAACAGCACTCTTGCTCACTATTGAACTAAGCTTTTCCTGAAGAAGCATTTTATATCATGAAGAGAATAAAAAATAATATTCTGCTGTTTATTTTGACATGATACACCTACCTGTCAGTAAGACCTTTATCAAAGTCTCAAAGCATCCACAATATGAGCAATTAAATAAAGTGTTAACTGTGATTCAATTTTGCTGGTTCATATTATAAGAAATTTGTACAGAAAAATGTGTTTTTAACACAGAAGTTAACTGTCCTTTTCAGTGTATCGAAAAAGGAATATATTACGTACTGCAAACGTGTGAAGGGTTCACAAGCAAAACCTCCATAAATATTCCTGCTGTTTTCTCTAACTTACGTAAGTACTTGGTAGGACTTGATAAGACAAGGAGAAATAGCCTCAAGTTGTGAGAAGCTATCTTCAGGTTGTACATAACAGGCTCCCCAAGAGTGGTGGAGTCATCATTCCTGGAAGTGTTCCAAAAACAAGTAGATGTGGCACTTCATAACATGTTTTTAGTGGGCATGGTGGTATTTGGTTGAAAGCTAGACTCAGTGATCCTGGAGGTCTTTTCCAATCTTAATGATTCTATGATTTTAAGCCCTTTTACAGTCAAAGACAAAAAACATCTCCTAGGCCAGGCCTGGCAGCTGTGCATATGGAACACATGTTCCACACACGGAACGTGAGTTCAAAGATTCATGAGTTTCAAAGATCCACACTGGTAGTACCACCATCACTTCAGACGTCACTAAGAACTATTTAAAAAACCAAGAGAGCATTTCTTAATCTCTCTAGAGCCCAGTAGGCTACAATAACATTAATCTACTCAGGGAGAAATAGTCAACAGGCAAAAAAGCAAGCAGATTATAAAGCTGTCAGATGTTTAGGTAGAAGACAGTCTGACAGAAATAGATAGGAGTAGCACACTTGTCAAAATGAATTTAACTCAGAATCCTTAGATAAGGTCAAGGCAGCTCAAACAGACAAAGATTATAAGTATGTCAACAGCTCAAATAGACTGCACTGTTGTTCGGTCATAAAGTAGGAAAGATATTAGATACAGGGTCCAGGTGCTACCTGTCCACAACAGACGTCCAAGTGCCTCATTTGGCTGACACAGTACTGAAAGTCAAAGTTTTCTTCTGGCTACCTACCCAGAAATGGCTGGAAGGCAATTGAAGATATTAGCATAGAGACCATTAAAGTATATCAACCAAGAATGACATGTCTTGCCCATTATAAAAAGAAGCTCAGGTAGACATTTAACATCATTAAATAACTATTTAACTCCCCTATATTACTCTCAATGCACACTCATAAAAATACAGACTATACCTATAGAAATCACTGCTGGATTTTTAGAGACTTTCTAGGGAGAAATAAACTTCTTTTGCCCAAGAACAATACTCAAAAAATTGCAGTCTATTATGTTAGATTAGGTAATAAAAGCCCATCTGCACATCTAAAAAGGACCCTTACCCTGGCTGCTCTCAAATCCATCAGAGGAACCATCAGGCCATATCAGGCCCATCTCCAGAAAATGAGAGGCACATGGATTCAGAGTGGGAGGCAGGAAGCCAATATGGATCCAGACAAAGGGATATCCTGTTCAGGCCCCTCTCATGGCTGTGCCAGAAGACCCTCAGCCCCATTTTGCAGGTGTGAAACCCATCATGATGAGTCAAGCACGAAGCGTCCTGCCAGCTGAGGGGGTGATGCTTCCCAGGAGAATGGGACATACATGGAGATTGCATAAGACACAGTATGGGATGATAGGAAATGGAATGAAAGGCAGGGAAAGGGATGGATTTAGGCAATTTGTGGAGGACAAAATGTGTGGAAAGTAGAGGGATAAGGGATAAAGGGGCTGGTTGCTTGAAAATAAATAATGTATGATTGCTGCACTTCTCTAGCCACATCCTGCACTTGAACAGTTTCATCTGGTCAAGCTTCTTATTGACTTTCTTTCTAATTCTCTTCCTGCATGCGTGTACTGGAGGATCTGAGTGCAGTAATTGGAGTCAGACCACAGGCTGGAGGTCTGTAATGTCAGGAACTGGACAGACTAGAATGAGAAACTTTTAGTGCCAAAATCTGTAGGTTCCTGGGGCATAGGCACCTGTGTGTTCACAGCACCAGCAACAGGAGCAGCAGAAGAACTGGATGCCACCAGCTGGACTGGGAACACACGTTGATTTGCCTACACGCCAGCTGAAGATCAAGTGAGCTCAAGTACCAGCCATAGGGATAGGACCAGGTGTCAGAGCTCCACAAGCCCAGGTTTCCAGCACCTGCAGCAAGTACAAGTTCTAGCGAGAACCAAAATGGACCAACTGGCAGGTACACAATGCAGCCTGGGGGCCAAGGAGGGACACGTGTCTTTAAAGTTAGGAGCATGTCAAATCCATGAAGTTAGCCATAGTGCTGTATGTATGCATATATGTGGTCTACACATGTATTCTGCCTGTGTGTGCCTGATGGGAACACAGTTTCAGTGTCACTGCTGATTGGGCCTGGGACATGAAACAGTGTAGCAGTTTTGCCTCTCTTGGTCTGTGAGATTCAGGGCAATATATTTTCCCCAGACATCTTCCAAACTAGATAAGTGCAGTTGAGTAGCTACAGTCATAGGCTGTAGATTTGGAATAATTCTCTCGCAAGATTCAGGCAGAATCATCTGAAGAATGCTCCATTCTCCAGAGAACAGAGGTGAAATAAAAGGCAAGATAGTTTTGAAAATTATGTCCAGTATTTTCTCTTCTCTTTTTCTTGTTACTGATTCTTAAAAATGTCAAGCTGCATTTCAGCACTGTCTAGAAGAACCACAAAAAAAATATAAGTTATTTCAGATTGGCCATTAGGGTGTTACTGGCATATGTGGAGGGTATTCTGAAGTTTTTTGTAACCCTATTTGAACTAACCAAACAAAATGTTTATCATAAGTCAAATTTTCATTTGGGAAAAAAAAATAACCAACCACAAACAAACAATTACATCTACATTTCTGTAATATGAACATTTACCTTTTTGAGGGGAGAAAAGAAAAAAACAACAAAAAGACAGAGATCATCTTCATCTAAAGACATTATGTTATTAAATAAGGAAGGAGGGATGCTGATGGTATATTTGTTTCAGAAGCACTTGCTCAGCCAGAATGAATCATCCAATAAGGTGTCAAAAAGTAGTCTGCAGGGAAAGCTGATTCACATATATATATTTTCCAAACCTTCATTTAAAAATTATTTTCAAGATTAGTCACAGTGATCATTGTCAGGTGCATTTTAAAATGTTTATGACATTTCAGGGCAAGAACCTAACAAAAAGTTACCTTTATAGTGCAAAACAATGATTTCATAGGAAAAAAAAAATCTCTCTCAGAACAAGGATCGAACCAGTAACACTGATCACCTACTGTAATGAACCCTGCTGAATTTATCAGTAAATTCATAGCATTACAGAGTCATTGAGGTTGGAGGGTGCCTTTGGAAATTTCCTAGTCCAGCCTCTCAGCTCAAGGCAGGGGTAATCAGAACAGGTTGCTTAGGAACATGATAAAATGTCTTCATATATCTCTAAAGATGGAGACTCAAAAATTCTCTCGGCAACCTGGTCCAGTGATTGGAGAAGCTGATAGTAAAAAAAAGTTTTTCTTATGCCTAAAAGGAATTTCCTTTGTTTCAGTTTGTGCTCCACTGCCTCTCATCCTTCAACTGTGCACCACTGAGAAGATGCCACCTCTTTGTTACTCTCCCCACCACATACTTAAATAAATAGATAAAATCTCATAAGAAGGTTACTATCTATACCTTATTATCTATATTCTTAATGAAGATGCTAAACAACAGTGGCCTCACTATTGATCCCTGGGGAACACCACTAGTCCATGACTGGCCTCTAAACTGAACTTCACAACACTGATCACAACCTTCAGTCAGTTTTCATTTTACCTCACTCTATTTCTAATTTGTACTCCATCAGTTTTTCAATGAGGATATTGTGAGAAAGACACTTTACTAAAGTCAAAATAAAAAACATCCATCGTTCCCTTCTTGTCCACCAAGCAAGTAATTTTGTGGTAGAAGGTCATTAGGTTGGTCAGACACAATTTCTCCTTTGGAAATCCAAGCCGAAAACTCCTAATCACCGTCTTGATATGTTTGGAGTACCCTGGTTATTTCCACATCCTTTGTCTTCAACTTCCCTAACCCATTTAACAGTGTGCCTGCATTTTCCCTTGGGTTTTTTTTCTACCACACGTAAAATCTCTTCCTGTTGTCTTTCATGTCCCTTGATATATTTACCTGCAGGTGGGCTTTGGCCTTCCTAACCTCATCTCTGCACATTCAGATAGTGTCTGTAGATTCCTCTTTTGTGTCCAGATCCTTCTTCTATCTGTTCTATGCTCTCATCTGAAGTTTATATTTTTTCAGAAGCATGCATGTAAGCCTTCTGACACTATTTCTTGATTATAAATTACTACCTCCTAACATACTAAATACAAACTGGAAAAAAGGAAAAAGAAAACATAAAATGAAATTCATGCTACAGTTACTGCTAGTTAAGGCAGACACAGCAAACTTGTGTTTCAGCTGTAGTGCATGAAGATGAATTACATGTAAAAAAGAAGTGTTTATTCTCTTTGTAAAACAGAGCCTGCATCGGATAAATTACTGTTCTTGGCCCCAATTCTCAGCCGGTATTTATTTACACAGCTCTGCTAAAGATGAAGCAACTACTCTCATTTGTACCTGCTGAAAACAGAGATCATTAGAATCTTTTTTATTCATTAAGTTTGAATGTTAATGATTTCTTCCCTGTTAAGAAATTAAGCATCTCTAGACACTCTAAATTCTTACCGGGTATACTCAAAAGTCTAGGTATCATGTTTATTTAGCAGTTTCTGCCTCAGAAAAGTAATTTTCTGAAAGATTCTCCCTCTCTTCAATGGATGTAGGTGAAGAACTAGTGAAACCAAGACAATTACTGCCCCCACGACTGTACCCATACAATGGGGAACTGAAAGTAGAAAATGTTATGTGTCACAGTAAATGCTTGCTGGACTAAATCATATTCTTTCACTGAAATGTTGAGCAGAGAAAAAACTGTATGGAAATTTGGCACTTGCTATTTCTTACAGTATTAAAAAAAAATTGAGTTTTAATCTGTAGCAATGAGGAAAATCACATTTCTTACAAAAAGATATAAGAGGATATCATTGTGTCAACACAGAGTAGACAAAAGAAAAGGAATTAGCTATCAAATTCTCATGGGGCTTTAAATATTTTCAGTGTCTGGTTAAAGATCATTTCTTACAGCTATGCCTCATAGTAATAAAATGTGAGGTTGTTTTTTATAAATAAATTTTGTTTAGGTAATATTACTGTCTCAAAGTTTCTCAAGCAAAAATACCTCTATTTTTGCATGGATGTTCATTACAACTCTCAAAGTTCTAACTTCTATTATTTTTTTTTTAGTCAGACAATGAACAATCAACTAAAAATACTTTTACTGAGGTTTGAAAGCACAAAACAAGACAGAAATCCTCAATAAAAATTAGCTACAAATAGTTAAACCAATCTGAAAAGTCTGAATGACAGACAAGGGAATAAAGTATTGCCTCTCAAGGATGAACAAGATTAACATAAAGACCAAGTGATAGACAGATCCCATCAAGACCAAATCCGGAAAAACCTTCCAAATACCAAGAATATGGTGAATGTACAGCTCAGGAAGCTCTAATGAGATCTTTGTAAACATGTAAGTGCTACATTGGGTTTTGAAGGATGAAGCTTTATTTATTACAAAGAGCTGATACTACCAACTTAGAAAAATACTGAAGAAGGTCACTTCCAGTTCTTTCAAGATTACTATTTAGTGCAAGACTAAAATTGCAAGAATGTGAGTTAACTACACTATAGCAATGCATTTATTAAAAAGAAACCACTGACCCAACCTTAAAATACTAGTTAAAATATTAGGAAATTTTTCATGTTTATCCCATTTAATGGCAACACATAGGGTTAAAGAATATTGGAAAGGGACAATTATAATGCCCACATTTGAAAAGATAAAAGAAGAAATATAGAACTATAGAGGAGGCATCCTTCTTTTAAATTTAGGTAAGCTTACAGGAAAAATATGAGATTATCAATAAATGTATGAAAATAAGGAGCAAACAAAACCAAATTTGGATTAATTAAAGCCAAATGGTATTCAGCCTTTTGTATAGCATCGTAAAAGATCTGTTTAAAAATAATAACTAGGAGACTGCAGACATTATGATATTATGTAGGGATTTTAACACCATTTCACATGACATTCTCATATACAAATTAAGAAAATACAGTATAGATAGAACATTTATGTTTTATGGCCTGTAGCTCTCTTTTGTATTGTAATTCCTCAAGGGATCTATCTTGACTCTGGTTGTGTGTAGTGTTTCAATTAATGATTTGGCTGGTGATATAAAAACTGCATGCATGAAATATGCAGTTGATGAAAAAAAGTTGTGATGGTTTGCAGGCACGCTGAAGGTAAAGATCAGAATTCATAATCTCTTAACACCTTTTTTCCCCCTGAAAAAAATAGTCTTAGAGGAAAGTAAAGAGTATGAGTCAATAAAGACAAGGCAACGTTTTACACATAAGTAGAAATAATTTTCTAACCAAATACAGGATGAGAATAACAGTTCAGAAAAGGTCTTTGAGTTTATAGTGGATCATAAAACTAAATGCTACTTAAGTTATGTCATGATGCTACTCTAAAAGCAAACCATACTAACATGTATAAGCATAAAATCTTGCCTGAAAGACATGCAATTACTCTCTTTGCTGTCCTCAGGGCTGATAAAGCACCAGATGGAACTCAGCGTTCAGTTTGTGCATGGACTGTCAAGAATGATGGGGAATGACAGGGGAGAGTTCAGGGGAGATCAATATGAACTTTGCAGAGAGGAATGAATGAGTTTGTTTAGCCAAAAAAATGAAAGATCACAATGTTTATTACTACAACTTTCAGACAAATATTGTTGCACTGAAGAAAGAGGGACCAATCTTTCCTTTGTGTCCTTGATGAATAGAACCTAATGAACTGAAATTATAAAAAAGAATCAGGTTAGATATTAAAGCAAAATTTGACGAAAAGTGTGACAGGTTGCCTGGGAATACAGTGGATCTCCATATTTGAAGGTTTTAAAAAAGTAACCATACAGAGGACTGACCCAAATTCTTTTCAAGCAATTTTTTCCTTCTAGCCCTATTTTCAATGTGTTCTGTTAAGGTTGTGAAACATTGTCAACTGAAAGAAACACCGGAATATCAAGAAAGAATGAGCTGCTTATGAAAACTGTAAGAAATAAATGGGACTTAAAATCATTTACAAACTCTTGGATTTAGGGACTAATAGGAAAACCTCCAGTTACAACCTAGAAGTTTGCTATCTGGAAATGAAATGATTAGAAGACCAGTGTGTGTTTGGTAATCTTACAAGGGTCTTCCATCATCACTTTTTGCTTTGAAGAAGAATGCTATGTTTTGATATATACTGAAAAGGTATTTTCATTACTATAAAGGCCATTATGAAAGGCCCTTGTGATAGGCCTCTCGAGAACTGTATGTGGTATCTCTTGATCATCGCTAATATAAGAAATATTTAATTTTCACTTTGACACAAGCACAGAGTAACTATGAAGATAAACAGACAAATGAAAAGCTTTTATTACATGGTCCAAAAACAGTTATTCTGTACAATATTTGCCAGACTAAGAATTGAGACCAATAATAAGTAGATTGAGGATTGTAGAATCACTTGAATTGGAAGGGACCTTAAAGATCAGCTAGTTCCAACCCCATTGCCTTGGCAAGTGACACCTTCCACTAGACCAGGTTGCTCAAAGGAAACAAAGGAAGAGTTAAAATGTTTATATAGTACTCAGGAACAAACAGAGGTTAGATCATCAACAAACTTATGTTAGAAGTTTTATAAAGAAGATTTTATCAGATAGATTTGCAAAAACAATCAAAAAACTCCCCTGTCAATTAGAGAGACAAAAATCTCCTCAATATGATTTGATGTGCTTCTGACAGACAGTGATTCAGAATAATAATTTTACTGAAATCGTAAGATATTTTTCAGCCATACATAGACATGTGTAATTCATATTTTCTGTCTACTCAAGGATCTACATGTATGAAAATGTAAATAAGCAGACCTTCTTTACAATAAGGGAAGTGAAAAATTATTTTATTATACCTACATAGGCACACACACTTTCTTGTTTTAACTTACCATGACTATTCACGGGTCTCATTTGATTCCTATAGCTGTGATGACAGCCTTGTTAATCAAGCAACGATGTTAACCAAGCAGCTTAACTTTTTCCAGCTCTCCCTCTCTTTGCTTGTTGCTTCTCTGCTAACATTGTTTAGGTGGCTTCTCACTCATTTAGTACATACAAATTTCATCAGTTTGCTCCCTAATTCGTCCTTCACTCACTAGCATACTTCAAATTAATTTTTGATGCAACTGTCTTAAAATAATTGCTTTTTGCTAAAAACCTCAATGAAAATAGTACAGAAGTAATACACATTATTTAGAGAAAAAAGTTGAATTAGTGACCTTCAGTGTCACAGCGACGGCTTGCAAATTCCTTTTTCCATGTTTCCCACAAATGGGAAGGATTACAAGAACTGTTTTTTTTCTGTTACCCAAGTGGCATACCTATAGGCTGATGTCTAACTCAAGCAACAGAAAGGAAACTTGTGATCTTTTCCTATATTATTATGACTATTATTATTATTATTATGGTTATTATTATTAAAGTCACATCAATATAGTTTCAGAGAAAAGTTACAATTGTTCTTCTAAATCAATTCACGCCATCTTTCAGTTAAAATAGGGTGATTAGATTTACTTTTTTTAAATAAGAATATTACATAGCCAGTCTTCATTATTGCTGGGAATTTCTTCTAGTGCTTTGAAAAATATCTGGAAGTAGAGCTCTACATTATAAATGCGTTTCATTTGAATCAATATGAAAATAGAATTTTAAAATTTCACACTGTATCTCATAAGTCACTCAGAGAAAATATTTTTGTACTTTCACACCCTCATTATGAATAATACAAAGAGCCAATTAAAAGAAAATGTTCTGAATTATGAATTAGGACCAAATTAAAAATGCAAAATTACAGAATAACAATGACTGCTTGTTTTAAATTCTCCTTCCAGACAGGTAACTGTTTTTAACTACATCTGCTATCCACAGTTGATCCATATCTTTATCTATTCCTATGGCTAATGAGGAACAAATTACTTATTACTCATGAATGACACTAACTACCCACTCTTGCACAGAAGAAGAATATTACAATTTACATTTAAATGAGATTTGAAATGTTAATGAACAGAGACAGTATTCTAATTATCTATAAAACTACTAATTACTTCAGAATCATACTCTATGTTTGCCCAGCAGCATTAATGAAGAACGGTTCAGGATTTTTAGAATAATTCCCAATAACAGGGGGTCAAGAATGGGCAAACAATGCCAGTATGTATTTAATATCATTTGATAGGAGGAAGATGGTTGTATGTGGTACACATACAAAAATACTAAAATATCGTAAGAAATCCCCTCAAAAACATTTGATATTTTCTTTAAGTTTATGTGGAACCTTAGTTTTAAGGTGCGTTTCTTCCATGTCCAACTGGGTCAGTTGGGCCCAGATGGACATGGGATCTTGGCCTCTACCCCCATTTGCAATGCTTAACTTCCCTTTGACTGTTTTTGGTTGCTGTTGTTGTTGCTGTTGGGTTTTTGTTTTGTTTTCTTTGTTTTTTTCCACAACTGTCATTTAAACTTTCAGGAGCAGGACGGTAAAGAAATTCACAGGAATACTTTGTGCACACAACAGAAAGATGCATATTTTT
Source organism: Rhagologus leucostigma (assembly GCA_013397725.1). Lineage (NCBI taxonomy): Eukaryota > Metazoa > Chordata > Aves > Passeriformes > Rhagologus > Rhagologus leucostigma. The sequence goes on from VZTD01004049.1 coordinate 329,880, forward strand.
TTTCAGCTTAAAAGGTCAAATTAACTTCAATTTTTTTTCTGACCAGTCATACTGATTTTACTGCATTCCTACCTCTATGTCAGAAGAAACCAAGAATCATTATTAAGTTTTTCTGATAGAAGAAAACATTTTCTTTACTTAGCAAACCCAGGAAAGGAAGTTGGTATTTCATTCAGAAATATCATTCAGCTTAAAACAATTGTCCTTTGAGTTTTTCAACGTTTACTCATTCATTTCAACTCTTCTACACAGACACAGATTCCAGATATCAACAAAGGTTTGAGAAATTAACAAGAAAAATTAGTTCTTCAGAGAGATATAATTGAAATAATTCACTAAACAATGTAGTGGAGATGTAGTAGAATGATATTTCAAACTTTGCATCATAGTTCAAAAGGAACTTTATACCTTAATTTTCAATAGTGTGGAAGCACAAAGTTGTGACAAAGATAGCAAAGTCCAAAGAGATTTAATATTTGTATTATAGAACATTACTGAAAGTACTCATTCATATATTGTTAGTCTATATTATTTGATATTAAATAATATAAAATGTCCATACATTAGTTTGAGTCACTTTCTGTTCTGATACTGAGGTGATTTTCCCAACTTTGACACTTCTTTCTGGTGATACACGTGTTTTCATACTGTTCTTCCATTAACTTAACAGTCTGCTCAGAAATTCCAGTTTCATTTTTGTTGCACCTCTTGCTCATTTGCAGTCTACTCTTTATTTCAAATTCAGCAACAATTTCTGATGATTAGAAACATTTTTTTCACTAAAGAAGCTCTTACGAGCATTGAAATGAGTAATTGATACTGAGTTATGCATAGATATAAACTCTCATCTGAGTCTATTTTTTAATCATTATCACTATTACTATCTTCTGTTTCTCTTAGTAAAAAGTTAAATAAAGAAATAAAAATACAAGAAGCTCCCAAGATTCATTTTTAAGAAGGTTAAAAGTTCAGCAGTCTCCAGGTAGACTAGGTCAATATCAATTCCACTTGCAGCAGCCAGCAAATGAGCTTTAAGAGATGGTAGCAGAGCTGTTAATGATTAAAAATTAGAATAACAGTTGCAGATTAACTGCTAATTACTCACAGCATTTGGCTCAAATGTTTTGCATTGAATAGGGACAGATGAAAATTCTCTGCCCATGCCAAAATAAAAGGGCAAACTGGCAAAAGAATTTCAAGCATTACAGTAAAAGTCAAGATTCTGGGGGGACTCCCTAACTGACATTCTATTCTAAGCAGAAATTTCCCATCACCTGCAGCTCAAAAAGTCAGCATAAAAATGAAAATCCCTTCCTATCCTTCATATTTCTGTAGACAACATCTTTTGTGCAAAAAATGAACACTCTGTACTACTCTGGGTTCTAACATGAACAGGCAACTACATATACCAGAGCAGGTAAAGGGCCAGATCTTTTACATCATAGTCTGGATAGTAATGATAATTTCTTTTTAAACTCTGCCAGTCTGGGTGAAAAGCTTCTGTAAAAATCCAAAAACATTGCAAATACTACTGATTTGGGATCAAAAATTAAACATAGAGTAATCAGGAATATCTTGAAAAGGATTCCACAAACTGAGCTTTTAAAACATGTGAACCCAACAAGCTAGGCATTCATGTTCATATTGGGCTAATAAACAACTATTGTACAACTGAATGAAAAAAGGTGGAATGTTTTTCCTTTAATATTTTGGTATGCACTTTTAAAGTAAAAGGCACAGGAAACAGCCTAGCCAAAGGCCAACTCCTGTTTTCAATGCAAATCTAATGCAAAATACTCTGTGGAAGGAACATTTACTTGTTGCTGAAGTTTAGACACAAACCTTGTTGCAGCAGCTGCTCCCAACTATACACACACAACCTATTTGCATGTTATAAATAGAATAAAATGCACTGCTTCTCTTGTTGCACGTGGCTTTCTCCTCTCTTTTTAATTTTTTTGATTTTACTGTTAGCCCTTCTTTGTACCTCCACTTCTCTTCATCTTTCTTTGATTTTGATGTTTTAGTCAGGACCACTTTAGTCTCAGAGAGAAAAAAATAGGAACCAAGATGTATCTGTCTGTCTTCTTTATTTTGTCTCTGAAAATTCACTTCCTGTGAAATACCATATTCTGGTTGAACTGTATTCTGGTTTTAGAGTATCTCCATATCTGGTTTTTCATGTATAATTCATAACTGTTTTATTTTTTTTGTTATTGCAAACTTTTCAAAGTTGTCTCCTCTTCCTGAACTCTGAATTGTGTAAACAGCTGGCACTAGGCATAAACCAGATTATTTTTTCTTGAACTTTCAAAGGCTATGAAGTGTATTTGGAAAGACTCAATTTATTTCTTGAGTTCAGGATTTTATTTAGACAGAGTAGGTACTTTTATGTCCAATATGTATGTGATCTGTACACCTGATCTATGCAAAAAATTGAATTGACAGACACAGGAGACCTCTATTTTATATTTGCATCAAATTACACTGTACGTACAATCACAGCAGTCATAGCAACATTTCATATTGGGAGTTCATATTTTTAAATGATTCCTGAATGTCTAGGTATTACCTTTCCATCCAAAATCTCTTTCCTGGAAATCTGGAAAACTAACTCAACTTAACTTCCTTCTTTATGAATGCTTACAATTAAATTTAAGTATTCTTTTCTAAGGAGACATAAAAGTATCACTCTGTTCTAGACTGTCCATATAAAACTGAAACTATTCAGCTAAAACAAGCCAGTAAAAAATCTCTTCAGCCACCAAGATGGAATGAAACTTTCAAGTCTCTCTCAGTGTCAAGAAAAAATTCTACAAGCTTCAAAATGGCAATGTTGCACATGAATAACCTGTTGACAGAAAGTAAATTCACAGCATAGTCATTCAGTCATTCATTCTTATCATCTCCCTACAGGTCAACAATAGTCCCATTTTTTGTGGCTTTCCTATAACTACTTGAAAAAAGTCATTATAGGAGCTTTTACTCCATATGAAAGAAGATTTCTGAGTTAACCTCATCCAAATATTACCTAAGAGAAAATTTAGAGTTCAGCTAGAACTTCCACATACAAAAGAACAATCCTTACAAAATATTGGTGCCAGTGTCTGTTCTGCATGGCGAATTTTAACTGTTTGTATTTTTCCTCTGATACTTCTGTAATGCAATGAAGACAGTGCAGACATTTTATCTACAACAGCTATGGGCTTTACAAAGTATAAATTTTCTAATGATGTGTACAGCTCCAAGGTGGAAAGAAGCACAAAATAAACTGCTTTTTATACCTACTGTTACTTTTAAAACCTTTTTAAATTTTGTCTGATGACTAATAAAAGCCAACATATCCACTGCTTTTCTGACCTTAGTTCTGCAGAAAGTGTGGAAAGAACATTTGCTTGTTTTCAGCAAATGCCTTCTCTTATCCAAATACTACATACCTGATGATAATTCCAAAACATGGGTTAGGGGAGAACCACTTCCACTAAAGCAGTTTACCCTCTCTATCTATCTGCCAGAACTAATCGTATTTCAAAGACCTTGCATAAAATATAATCGCTTATCACAAAAGTTCAGGAGACTCTACTGATGAAAATCTGATCATTTAAGATGAACTGAGTCTGACTGGTATGGAGTCTAATTTCTTCATAGCCACCCATAGGGTGCCATGCTTTGGACCTGTGATGACACCACCCTCAATAATACACCAGTGTTCTAGCCATTGCTGAGCAGCCCCTGCACATTGTCAAGGCTTCTTCTGCTTCCTACTCTGTCCCCTCAGTGAGGAGGTTGAGGCTGAGCTGAGGTCAGGAAGGGATATAGCCAGAACAACTGATCCAGACTGACCCATGTCATATTCCTTGTCATGCTCAGCAATAAAATCTCAAGGGAAAGAGGAAGAAGGGGAGATGGTGGTTGTGACATTTGTCTCCCCAGGCTAGCTTTATGAGTGTCAAGGCCCTGCCTCCCAGGTGGTGACTGGATATTTGTCTGTTGATGGAAAGTATCGAGTGAATTCCTTCTTTGCTTTGAGAGTGCAGATTTTACTTCACCTATTAAACTGTCTTTATCTTGATTCATAAACCTTCTTGCCATCCTTACACATTCTCCCCATCCCACAGGAGTGGGGAAGGACTGAGAAGCTAGAGGGTTTAGCTGCTGGCCACAGTAAACATATTACAAGGCAAATAAAATAAAGTGTATTTAAACAAAATTCATTTCACAAACTTACAAAGTTGTGGATTATCTTGTCCAGATATATCTGCATTGATACTCATGTACATTAATTCCAGAAGCCTTTGTGGACAGAACGTTGCTCTAACTTAGAGGAGCCAGCGGGCTTTACACAAAATGCCTGTGAGCCCCTTAGAAAGCCAGGAGTAGTCTGGAAGCATCGGACAGGTAACCTACTGAGATAGTCTCTCACACGCTCCAAAAACTTGTATTTATCCAAGTTCCACACTTGTGCTAGTCATTTGGGACTTTAGGAGGAAATAACTGTGGACCTGATGCAGCCCTTCATTTCTCTGAGCTGTAAACCCTTTTTTTTGCCTGGAAGAATCCTCTTGGAACAAGCGTGAAAAAAATTCAATGTAAATAATTCACTCAGTGTGAGAAAGCAAGACTGAAGGTATGTGATAATGGGAGGAGTAAACTAGGTTAAAGCAGCACGCCTCAACAAGCAGTGGACTGCGGAAAAAAAATGGGACACAAGAAATACTTATCCAATCTGAAAATTTTTCATTTGACCATGTTTCCCAACTCTGAGATTTGCTTCCTGTGAACATGTGAATATTGGAAATTGACTGACATGACTGCTCAGATCGGTGAGTTTTAAACTTAAACACTCAAGTAATTATCCAAAGTTAGTTTTGAGTTATATAGTCACTCAGAGATTACAGTAAGTTTCATACTGGCCAGTTAAATCAGTCACTCAGACTCAGGCAATTGGAACAAAATAGATAAAAACTGTAGCTAAAAAAGCACTGAATGGCTTCCAAACACCCAAACCAAATTTCAGCAGCTATCTATAAAGAAAGTACACAGAAATAGAGGTGCATCCATGCAAGAAATGTAGAACTCCTGATAATGTACAAAGGCTGTATTTGTTGAATAGCTACAACAAATATATGCACTATTGATAATTATCCATTGTCAGAGGCTGATGCAGTATGGTATACTCCCCTTCATACTACAGAACCTAACGTCACAAATTTAATTTATCAGATGTAAGGGCCGCATCTCTAAGGTATTAATTAACTGAGTACCAACAGCTTGTACAGTTATATAATCCTTCAGAAATACATAATTCTTTCTCTCAAAACTCGGAAGCTGTTCAAAAATGGTTAAATAAACAATCACTCAGCTGTCACTTAAATTACATGAGCACTATCCTTCTATTCACTGTATGCAAAACCTGTACTATAAACACGAAAGCACTAAAATAAATTTAAAATATCTTGAATCTTGTGAGCATCTGGCTATTCCTCATCTTGCATGTCTTGGTATGTACCAGAGCTGCTGCTTATTTTATCAAATGTGTCAACTTAAATCACATAATTTTGTCTTTTATATAGAAATTTCAATGCAACCATTTTACTGTATCTCATTATCTTTTACTTTTTTCATTTCACTGCATCAAATGTTTTTCAGTTTTCCTGTCACTCTAAAATACCATCCACAGAAATATAAATATTTGTTATTGAGTTGTAAATGGTGACAGGAACTTGAATTATAACTGCAACCATGAGTGACCAGGTGCAGAATTTAGCATAGTGAATTTGGGGTTGTTGTCCAGCAGACTCCAGGAGCTGGGAATTGCTTCTACCCAGCTGCCAGACCCTGGCCAGGTCCATCCAGAAGTCTCTCTTTCCGAGACCAATAACTGAGGATGATGCTTTCCATGTTGTGCAGTTCTATCAGAAGAAACGTTGTGTGTGGATCACGGCCAGATGCCGTGTAGTGCAGATGGCTACACAGGGGGGCTGCCTTTTGACAACACCTCCAGAATCTGCATGAAACCTTCTCCCCAGCTACCAAGGCTGACACTCACTATAGAAAACTCAGATTCCTTCAGATTGTGCCATAGTCAAGTCTGCTGACGTTTCTCTATGTTGAACTACAACAGTTCTCTTGTATAGATTCTGGGCTCCAAGCAGTAAAGTATGAAACCTGTGTGTTAGCATAGAAGCAGGGACTTAGCAAATCCTGGTAGTTAAAACACAGAAGAAAGCAGAAGAGCTTGAGGTGTCGGATATGACACAGGGACAGCAAACGTCAGATCTCCCTTAGTGGAAAACAATGAACAAATCTCTTGTGAGCTAATGGTTGGGTGAAATAATGGCAATAAAGATGGAGAATGGGCATTTTATACAAGCACTGCTTTCAGATGTCTTTCTGGCTTTTCTCTCACATCCTTTTTCCTGATGAAGATGCTTCAAAGTTCGAAACAGGAAAGGTAATCAGGACTAACTTAAAATTAGACTTACTCTTTATTTGCATCTGAGTACATAAATTATACTCTCTGACTACGATCAAAGCTACACTGAGTCTGTCCATACCTTCCGTACTAAGAAGAAACAGACAAAACCTTGGCTACACAGCATATGCTATACTTGTGCAGTGTGTCAGAACATGTGGGAGAATGAGGGGAGCTCAAGATACTGGAGTTATATCAACTGTCTCCTCATGACAGAGGAGAGGTCTAAAAGTTCAGTGCATGAATCTTGACGCCACCTGCTCCTATACTCACTGGAAGTGAGTCTGCTTTCAAACAAATTTTAATTTGGTGTAAGTACATTGACTACAGTGGAAATACAGCTAAATACCATAAAGATGATAATCAGTCTCTGTATCTGAAATAGTAAAATTCAGCAGATCTAATAATGTAGCACTGACTCTTCTCGAAAGGTCATGCGCATTTAATGTATACGCAACACACATTGTACTGTGTTGGTTATCTAGTTGTAGGAAAAGGTAATTCCGTGCATGATAATTCACAAACTCATAAAAAGATTGCATAGTGTATATCTATATGCTTTTATTACACCATCCAACATTTATATTTAAATCTTGTAAATTATTTTAGATATTGTGTCTTATTGAGACAGAATGAGTAACTTGAATATACAGGCAGTCGTAAGCCAACAGTGAACATGAGTGACACGCAACAGCCTTTAGCCTTCTGACTTATTCTTCAGCTGAATAGACACGGCATTATTTTGTTATGATTACCAATTCAGAACATATTCATAACTAGCAGATGTTTTCCTCTTGGTTGCTTGGCAATTAAGGGATGTTGCTGCAGCTGAATTTTGCACCTGGACAGCAAATGACCAAACCAATTCTGTAAAACCTTTGACTTACAAAAATTGTCCCTTAGCGCAAACGATTATTTTGAAACTAACACTAGATCTATGTGTCAAAGATAATTAATTAATCACAAATCACTGGTGAATGTAATCAGATAGCATTTAATTTCCAACCACTATGTAACTATATAAAGAACACAGAAGAAAACAGGATAGCATTCTCTCCTGCTGATGCTAATTTTAAAAAACTCAACCATATGTTCAGTTTTAGATACATTGTAATTTTTTTCCTCTTCAACAATAAAATAAAGTGTGCATCCATTAAGAAAAAATAGCATGCAACTGGCTAGCCAAAGGCTATTTCTTGTTACATACCTTCAAAGAATAGCAAGCAAGCCAAACATCTTCTGATTTACAGCTTCATGGTGTAACCATGACATAGCGATTATGAAAATACAACAGTAAACTGCTTGGGAGGAACAGGCCTTAGAAAGTGAAACAAACAAAGCTGAGGTGAACTATTTGAAAAAATAATTTAAAAAGCATCAACTTGTTATATTAACCAGCTTCCACAAACACTTAGCAAATTCTGGAAGCAAGGATTTGTATGTGCCAATCTGACAGCAAAGACATATACAAACCAAGTCTTTCTATTCGGTAATAAAGAGAGAACAACAACAACAAATGCTAAAGTTTCTTATAAGAATCACTACACAACAATCACAGATTTCTGTGTTGCACTGAAATACCTGACTATCAGAGAGTAGGACCTTCAGACAGTGCTCTGAGCTATATTTCTGCTATATTAATGAAACACTTCAAGGTCTGAAAATAAAATTCTGCCTCTTTACCCTCTCTCTCTATCCTAAGACCTAAACAAGCAGTCTCATTTTTGTTTTATTCAAGGGGTTGATGGTAAGAGAATTATTCCCTAGTATTTTAAAACAAAAGGTCGGAATGTATAATTTAAGATCTAATAAGGTTTGATGGAATTGAGACCTTTGGAAAGTAGTTTAATGCATGCATACTTAACGTATATTCAACATACATATTGCAAATATGGGTTAGTTCCTTTCTATCAAATAAAAAACATTAATGAAGTAAGAGCTTGAAAGAATACAAATGGTTGTTTCTTTATGAAATAGCACAAAGCACAATTGAACAAAAGGTGACAGTCCAACAGTCAGTACTGAGGCAACTAAACACAGCCTGCCACATGCCATCACTTTAAGATAATTCCTTTATTATGCTAGTTTAAAAAAAACCCCAACACATCACTGACACTCTCTGTGTCCAATCACTGCAAACTCATTTGTTATTCATTGAAACATCCATCAAGGATCAAAATAGATTCATCTCCTATTCATGATGCTCCCATATGCACTTCTGCAGGTCTTGCACTGTATTTCAGCATTTAAATGACAGGTTGTACAGTGAGAAGTAGCACTATATATTAACACTTCGAATGCCACCTTGTAATCTAGTCCAGAAACACATACAAGTATGTTTTATTCTGAACATTAAGTTAAACTCATTGCTTCCTGTGGCATTTTCTGAGCATTTTAGCCTAGGATTCCAGGTTTCTGAAGCCCTGAATCATCCACTTCAGCATTTAAAATTTACCCAGATATACAATTTTTTCTCACAGAAATTAGTAAAATATATTTGTAAGACATAAATGCCGTAACAACAATCTTACATGCTACATTTAACCTTGAGGGGAAGATAGCAGGTTTTGTAAAAATTGGGGGAATTTTGTTAAAAGGGATATCATGAAATTCCGCAGAGAGCTGGAAACAGACTTTTACAGAAATGGAATTATAACTTGGGACTGTCTTTTCAGCATAACTAAAAATCAGTACAAAATAAAGGAAGGTACGAGGAAACAAGCACAGTAAAACAATAGCATAACCTGTGATTGCTTTTTTTTTGTGTTGTCTGCCTGTGGTTTTCTACTCTGCAGCAGGACATAAAGGTCAATCACTTTCTTATATGATGCCATATAGACAGTGATAATTTTTCATCTTCTCTACATAAAGAGGACACTAAACTGTATTCCCAGTTTTCTGGGCCTATATGCGGACCATCCCTTTTGAAGATAGCAGCAACCACCACTCTGGACAAGTAATGTACCTCAGCTCTCTTCCAAAGGCAGTATGAAGACTAAATAAATTGCCGCACAAGCATCCCAGCTGTTATACATCACATTTTGATGTGTCTTAATTTTATCACACATTTCACTTTGAGACCAAGGGCTTAGCACAGTATTCTGGACTCTAGCTCAAAGGCCAGGTGGCTCAAATTATATCCCATGGGACTTAAGCACCACAAGTGTGCTCCTTTCCTTACAAACTGCAAAAACAAAATAGATGTACAAAGCCACTAATCAGAATGTCAGAATTTCTAATTCATTTGGTATTGCAGTAAATCCTCGCAAAAGTCATAATATCAACACATTACAGAAAGCCTGATGTCTATGGTATAATCTTTAAAGAAAGATATAAGCAATCTTTTTCTTTATTTTCCTTACCAGTCACTATAAGAAAACCCTGGTAGAGTTTAATGAATAAGCACCTTGTAACAATTTTAGACCTTATTTAAAAGTAAATCTCTAGTGTTCCATTTACATAAGAATTCTTATATTAAATAATATAGAAAATATCACTTCTTCATATTTAATGTACTTCAAATTTGATATGTCACTGACTATTTTTTTCAGTAGTTTGCCACTGAATTGCACATCTGAATCTTTCCTGTCCTTTGTACAATGACAAGTTTTCAATGATTTAATTTAACAGCTTAAGTGACAGGAACTTAAAATTTTAAAATATATATACCTACATAGACACTGAATTTTTAACTTCTTTGAATTTGAATAAAATGAGATACTAAATCTTCGCATGAAATATTTATTCATATTAGAAACAGACAAAAAAGAATAGCTCATGCATAACTCAGAACAAAGCAACCATATTATGCAAAGAAAAAAAGAAGGGTTATTTCTTGACTTTCCTCACATTTTATAGTGGATTATTATTCCTAAAACAGAAAGGACAAACAAAATAAAATAAATATTAAATCTTTGTCCTAAGGTGTTCTGACTTTTGTTTATGCTTCACCATAATGTGTTTTTGAACACCTCTTATACAAGAATAATTGCTAAGCTGTATAAATTTAAAAATAAAGTTAAAGTAAGTTTTATTCTAAAAACTGAGTGAAGAACTTGGTGTAGTAGAGAAAATACTATCTACCCTTTAGATAAAGAAAAAAGAATTGACCGTATTAACCTTTGTTCTAAACAGTTCTTATTGAACTACTGACAAGACCTACCAAGCTGCCAGGATGTTTCTATGAGGTACTAGTAATTTAAATTTAAATTTTAAAATGAAGAGTTAAAATGCAAAACAAGAAACTTTTTGTCTTTACAAATATTTTTAGGCCCAAATTCAGGAAACAAACTTTATTATGACAAAACACATCACTCCACACACTAGGTGTGCACTGGTTTGCTGCCCACCAGTGCTGTCCAGGAGGCCACATCCTTATGAAAATGCTGGTATTTAAGGTAATTCAAAGACTCAGGTTACTGCAACAATATGGCTATCCTGCTATCAACACCCAAGAAACCCAGTTTAAAGCTGAATTAAGCCTGAATGTAAGATCCTAAGATGCACTTTAATGTTTCACGTGATTTGATAAATTCTGAGCATTTTCTCTGTATTTTTGACAAGTTTTTGTTGATGACATACACACCACAACTGCTTTTGCACAATTTTTCCAGCAGGAGCTCCAGCTGCAACCTTCCTTGCTGAAGCTGTGTACTGCTGCCTGACCAACCTATTCTGCTGCTTCTGCTTCTTGTATGCATACTGAAATTTAGTTTTGCCTTTTCTTTGCCCATCTTATAAAAACATCTTACCATTAATTGCTTTGCCAAACATAAATTTAAAGGAACAGTGGGTTGAGTTTTGCATTGCCTGATTTTTGGTAGCAGGGAGGGCCACAGAGGTGTCTTCTGTGAGAAGCTACTAGAAGCTTCCACCATGTCCAGCAGAGCCAATCCCTGATGGCTCTGAAGATGGATATGCTGCTGGCCAAGCCTGGGACAAATTAGAGATGGTGGTAGCACTTCTGTGATAACATATTTGAGAAGAAAATCAAAACAAAGTGGGGCACGCACAGCTTTTCCAGCCAGGGAAGAGAAGGTGAAAACATGTGAGGGAAAACAACATGCAGACACCAAGGGGGAGGGGGAGGGGGAGGGGGTCCTGCAGGCTCTGGAGCCGAGATGCCTCTGCAGGCTGTGGTGATGACCACGGTGAAGCAGCTGTGCCCCTGCAGCCCATGGGCCCACAGGGAATGCAGAGATCCACCTGCAGCCCGTGGGGGAGGTGCCCACGCTGGAGCGGGTGGATGCCTGCAGGAGGCTGTGATCCAGTGGAAGACCCGGTGGAGAGAGAGGGCCCTGCTTCCAGGCTGGAACAGCCTGTCCTTGGAGGACTGCATGGAAGAGCAACCCACACTGCAGCAGTTTTGGGAAGACTGCTGCTCATGAGATTTGAGCCATGCTGGAGAAGCTCACGGAGAACTGTGTCCTGTGGGAGGGACCCCACAGTCTCACAGGGAAGGACTCCTCTCCCAGAGCAGCAGAAGAGAATCTTGGTGATGAACTGACCACAAACCCCCATGCTTTGTCTCCCTGTGCTGTTGGTGGGAAGGAGGGAGGGGCTGGGGATAGAAAAGGTGTTTTTTAAGGGCCTATTTTACTTCTCATTATCCTCCTCTGATTCTGTTATTAATAAATCCACTTTGTACCTTTAAGTTGAGCCTGTGTTGCCCTTGGAGTGTTTTCTCACAGTCCTCATCTCAAGTCATGAACCCTTTGTTAATTTTTTTTCTCCCCTCTGCCCAGCTGTGGCAGGGGAGGGCGAGGGAGTGGCTTTCATGGGTTCCTGGCATTGGGCCAGTGTCAGACCATGACACACAGAAATGACTGTGCATACAACTAAAATAGCTGAAAGTTGGTTCACATCGCCTGTAGAAATAAATAACTTTCATCTTTGTAGTGGATGCAATTAACTCATTGGTTTGAGCTACACAACAATAGCCATTTAATGAAAACACTAATAAGTTTCTGTGACCATTTATGCATTTTGGCCATCAGTGAACTGATGGTTCAATCCAGCGGGATTTTGAAATATTTTGTTTGAGTCTTAAATAGAACATTGAATAGATAATGAAAAAGTAATGTTCATTTATAAAAAATTACTCTAGTGTTATTATGAGATCCTGGTAACAAAGATACTTTTTTGAATAAAAATATGATGAATCCATTTCTACTTGATTACACTGAAGCTCAAAAAAAAAATCTTAAGAGATACAGAATTATATTGTCACAGAATTTTTAACTGAAATAGTTATTTTTCTAACTAATTAGCACCTCCAACATTGCAAAACCATTTTAGATCTTTACAGTTGTTGGTATCTAACAAAAGAAATTCTATACCATGTAACAGCTAACAGAAATCAAAACTATATTGGTAGAACACCAAGAAACAGATGTCTTAAGATCTGTTTTAGTGTGAGAACTCCAAAACAAATGGGGAACATAATGAGACAACTTGATAATAAATTCAGTTCAAACTCAAGCATGCAGTAGTTGAATACAGTTGGAACTGTATCAACTAATGGTTTGTTCCCTTAATACCTTCTCTTTAAAAAAAGAAAAAAAAAAAACCAAAAAAATGCACTATTTAGCAGCCATCTGAATGTCACCAAGTCTGAAACAGATGTTTATAATGCTGACAGTGCAATATGCAAATTTCTGTTTATATATATATACAAACACAGAATTTTTAAACTAAATGTTAGAAAAATTTTACACCACTAAGCTAAATTCACGTAAACTCCAGAAATTTATTAATTTGAGGAAGAAGTTACAGAAGTTACAGAATATTCTGAGTTGGAAAAGACCCACATGGATCGAGTTCAGCTCCTAAGTGAGTGGCCCATATAGGGATTAAACCCACAAACTTGGCATTATTAGCACCTTGCTCTGACCAACTGAGCTAACCTCAGAGTTGAGATCAACAGAAATTAGTTTTCCTAAGAGAAGGCTGAATTATTCCAGAACGAACAAGACAGGCAATCCTCAGATATGGCCAAGAAAAGCATCTAATGGATTCCTAGGTATTTGTCCATCCTACATTTTTAACTTTGTTATAAAGCACATAAACTCAGGGAAACTTCAGGGGCCTCATGCCTAAGCATGAGGCTTTAATGACCATCTCATTTAAGGAGTGGTCATGCTTACGGAAACAAATTTTATTTAGTCTGACTTTATCACCAGGGAGACAGAAGGTACCAGTAGGAGAGTGAGAGAAAGGAATAAAAGGATGATGCAGTTCCCTTGTCCCCTGAGGCAGGCTGGAAGCTTTAAGATACAGTGCCTTTAGCTATCCAAGGCTGAACCTCAGCAGAGCATCCAGCATAGCTGCAGCAATGTTCTTGACTGGCCCAGGATGAAGTAAACACATGGAAAATAAAGTTCTTAATTCTTAGTCTCCTCCGTTAACACTGCTGCACTCCAAGAAAATATGACAATGCTACAGACAGGGATGTTTTTCCACCTATTCCCATTCTTCCTCCAGGTATGAAATAAGGGAAATCAAAGTTAATGGATGACAGTTTATATGATGGGATTCCACACCACATAATCACAAGTGATAATAATTTTCAGCAATAATTTCAGCAAGGACTCAAACACAAACCATTAGAATTAAATAGAAAAGAAAGTATGCTCTAGAATGCGGGCTTTGCACTGAGCAGCTTTGCCTGCCACTGAGCAGGGTAAAGAAGCTATAGCCTCTTCTAGCTAAAGATATACTAAAATTAAAAACTAGCATAAAAGACTGTTTGAATGATTTTTGCAAACTTCTGAAGTGCAGGAGAAAGATGCAAAATTCATGCTGGAGGAATACTAGGACATGGCAAGACCAAAAGAAAGACAATAGTTCCTTTCTAGCAAGAGACACCTGAGAGAGAAAATATAATTCCTACTTCAATGGCTGGGGCACCATCTGCCTCTGCATCCAGTGTCTGCAGGGGTTTTTTTGTTTAAAAACCAGAGTACAAGCTTTTCTATTACTTCTGTTTTTCATACATACTCTGTCTTGCTCCATTTCTATATTTTGAAATCACTATGATATTTAAAAATAAGAACCTAAACACAGAACAGGATTACATTTTAGCTGCTGTATTACAGCAGTGAAATTTCACTTGGTTCAAGAGTAGAGCAGAACCAAAAAAAAGGGGGTGTGTGTGGTGAATTAGGTGAAATAGGGCGGTAAAATATTGACTCCTGAAAGAGCTTTCCCTTCTGCAAAGCATCATTAAGCCTCCATGCCATCATACTTTCATCTTCCATCTACACTATAAATTGCCTACAATATCTTTGGAAAAGTACGTATTATGAAAACTGACCAAAATGTTACCTCTGCATGCTGAAGAATCCTGTTTCATTAGGAAACTGTCCCAGTGCTGCCAGTAAAGTAACCCAAGAAGTTAGAGATTCTCAGAACATCATAACCAATGGATTTGTGCCTAGGCTGCCTTGTTACCAGAATCATCTTTGTCCAGTGAAGTGGGTCCTTGCTGGAACTCCACACCTATCAGTGTCAACATATCTATGAAAATCCTGTCTGTAGAGCAAAGACCTCCGATAAAACTTCCTGGTATGCTTATACTTTCTACAATGCTTCTCAGTTTCAGCCCATTCTATGATGTCTTTAAAGATGTGCAAAGGGAATAGAAAAAATAATGATACAGTAGGAAGAATCCACAAAAGTGACAGACAAAGGGCCAGTAGGGAGGAGCACAGTGGTATGAGCTGAAGGGAAGAAAGCCTGACTGGTGAGAGACAAAACCACAAACACTGATAATGGAAAGAAAGAGTCAATAAAGTCACTGAGAAGAGTCTCACATGTGGCTGTGGAAGCTTCATTTCTTTGTTCAGATGGTTCCTTGGGGCATACAGGAGGAAAGTGCAACAAAATACACAGCCAACAGTTATTTCCATCCTTTTCAATATCCAGTCACATATAACCTCTGACCTCTGTCTTCAAACAATCTTTGGGACTGATTTTAAAGTTGCGTCTGACATTTCCTATTGTTTCTCCTTTCAACCAACAGCATTGTATTCTCCTGCTTTGATGAAAAACCCACGTGATCGAAGACTTAGGTTCAAAACACCACTGCTTTATGTCTCATGCATTCCAGCTACACTATCACCT
The DNA here is from genome assembly GCA_013397725.1 of Rhagologus leucostigma. NCBI lineage: Eukaryota > Metazoa > Chordata > Aves > Passeriformes > Rhagologus > Rhagologus leucostigma. Next base: position 345,478 of record VZTD01004049.1, read on the forward strand.
GGATTACTTTCTCCATGCTGTACATCATTCTTAAACCCTACTAACTGAACAGTCCTCAAGGGCACTGTAAGACAGAGATAACTCAATGCGTAGTGACACAAAGCCTGATATGCCCAATGTATGGATCAGCAACAAGAGCAGTTTTTCTTACAGCAGAACACTGCCTGGCAGGGATAAGTAGCTAGCAGTATGCCATGCCATGCACAGTTAGAGAACACACATACAATTGTTAGCAATGAAACTTCAAAGCTGGAAATGTTTTAACTTTTTTCAGTTTATAACTGAAAGGGTACTGTAGGCCTCCATGAATCACTGCTGCTGTACAGAGCACAAATGTCATAATGAAAATGTTTTCGGTAGCAGTGTAAATAACTGAAGTTGCTCTTTGCAGAACTGTGTGTGTATTTCTGAAACTGTCAACCTATGTACATGGGAAGTTATTACAGACATTGGATTTCTATTTGCTAATGCTCTTCCCAGATATTTAAAACACCTAAATATTCCTGTTAAAATCCCTTTCTTAATCTTGTCTAAAACTTCCTGAAGAGCTGTTCTTTGGTCTACTCACACTACTGAAACTAAAAGCAAGACCACTATCATAAGATCACTGAGTTAGAACAGACACCTCAGGCTCCTAAGCAAAGCCCCTTGCTATGGAACATGCTGTGTGATTTACATCCCTTTCATTATCTAAGACACCTCCAAATAAAGTAAAAAAAAATTAAAAAAAAAATCACTGCTTCCTTCCTAACATTTTTATGTGGAGGGACATTCCAGAATTTTTTGCTCAAAAAACTAGGAATCTTCCAGTTTATGAATTATATTTATTCAGAGTAAATCAATACCCACTTATTTGGTGTCAGCATGGCTCTTTAGACAGCTAGTTCTTGTCTTCAAAGTATTTACACCTGATGGGTTTGTATTTCACTCACAACTCTTCCTAGCCTTTGTTTTGCTGGAGTAAACAACTCAAGCCTTTTCAGTTGAAGGGGGTTTGCTGGCTCACCATTTTCATGACAGTGTTCTGCACTTGCAGCTGCTTGAGCTCTAGTTTGTCTTTCCTCTTTGTTCCTGAACATAATGTTTCATAATTTGTTTCATCAAGATTTTAATAGCACCAATTGCCTCTTTTCCTTTCTTTTTTCTTTTTTTTTTTTAATGTAACATAGTTCTAATTGCGTTCTGCCCTTTTTGCAAATGCATCACAATAGCAGTTTATAGCTGCATCAGCATACTAAGACCTACCCTCAGCCACTTATTTCCAGATTAGGAACTCTCAATGGAAAAAGCCTAAATGACAACAGGAATAAGAGCAATGAAAACAAAAAATTAGTGACACAGAATCTAATAGCAACAATCTTTCTGTAATATATTAGTCTGCTTTTTTGTCCTCCAACTTCATTTTGTCAGCAGATTATGCTGAAAACGTTTCCCTGCTATTAATGTAAGGGTCATTAATGAAAACATTTAAGAAAATTACTCCCAATGCTAACCTTTGAGAAACACTAATGATTTCCCTTTGCTTGATATTTCTTCTTTCAGCATGAATAGTTGCATTAGCCAATACTTTACCCTCCTTTTTAATAACCTACATTGCTTTCTGTAACTTCTAATTTAAGACATAATCATGTAAAATTTTCTACGGGGGGCTACATAAAGCAGGTCTATCTTATTTTTGCTGGGGGAAAACCTCTACACTATGTTATATCACATTAACCTTCAAACCTTTACTTTTTCTCCTTCTGTTCAAAGTATAATGATTGCAGCAGTGGCATTCAAGCTTTTTCAAGAAGGAAAAGCTTAACTGAAAAGCAGAAGGGATGAGATCCAAACCAGCAGTGGAAGGAAAGAGCAAGGACTAAGGATAGAAGAGGAATTAATGACAGTGTTAACTCAGCTGTTAACATTCTGCTGGAACATATGAGATGCCTATTCTTCCACCAGCAGGAATATGTTTTGATGTCCTTTCTCTTGTGATCAGAATATTATCATCAGAAAATTACTGGGGCTGATGAACAACTGGGTCTCACTCCCGTCAGGAAAAAAAAGTGTGGTGCAATCAGGATATACATTTGGAGCTGGCTGCTTTACCGCTGTGTAGTAAGAGAAGAATCCAGTGCCCACAGTCTCAGTTAGCTTTGGGAAGGAAAGGTAGGGGCATTGAAGTTAGAGGGTGCTCCAATAGGCCCTTCAGTCTGGACAGTGAGGGAAATCAGCACAGGATTGCATCATGCAGAGTTCCTGCCCCATAACTGGGAATCAACCAGGAAGAGTGTATATGTAACTTGATGTGAACAGCCATGCATTCTTCCATGAAGACTGCCAGGGAAACCATAGGTATGGAAACAACAGCTAATCAAAGGGCAGGGAACTATGCCTTGGACTTGAAAGTCACAAAACTGATCTTACAGGTGTCACTTGTTTTTCTTTCCATATGTTTTTTTAGCCTAGATTTTTCAGGAGATGATGACGGTGTGAATACATTGCCTGATATGTCTGTCAGGCAAAGAACAAGTAACACATTTAACTTCTGAAATAGATGACCAAATTGGTTAGACTTACTATGTAATTTGACAGGTGCTCCTACAGAGTGAATGAAAGGCCAGAGCATGGGTGTAATCTTCAGTAAAAGCAGAAAATGCAAATGAAATTTAACCCTGTTTCTCTTTTTAAGTTTCCAGAGGCTGAAGTGTTCACAGTACAAACCTATTCATTTTGGTTACAAACCTAACTTCTTGTCAAGAAGGAATTAAATCCAAGTAATTGTATTAAAGCACTATTATTTTTGCAAGCTTCCACTCACAGTCCGAATCCTAAGAAGAGGGAGTGTCTACTGTAAGGGAAGTGCACATATATACATATATATATATATAATTTCAGTCTTGCACATACCCCTGTAATTAAACACCTATAAATTTAAGACTGTGAAGCTATTGTTACACTGACCTTTCTTAACATAAAGGTTTGATTTAGAACCTTAAAAATTCTTTAGACATACAAGACATTAATTTATATTCTTTATATAAAAAGACCCCAAAGATGCAATCACCTATGGGAATAAGCAATCAAAATAAATTGTATGAATTAAAAAAATGCAGTAAGCCCTCTATATAACTCAGTCATCAAGACAAATGGCAATAGCTCATTTGTAGTACAATTGGAATGCTTATTTTCCCTGGCATACATTTTGACACATTGTTATTTCTCACATTCTGTTAAACCCTGACATATTTCAACCTTCTTAAAAGATATTCTTACTTTTAAAACAGAATTTGTATTTCCTAAATAATATACAGGTTTGCTTTCAAATTTCCATTTCAAAGGTTCAATTAATTCAAGTGTAAGCTACAAAAGCTACTCATCATCCAATCTGACTATCAAAATGTGGAGGAAAAAGTAAGTTAATTTTCTTCTATTCAAGTTTTAACAGAAGAAACAGAGGTTCACATCAGATGAAAGCTTCCATTCTTTACAGGTTTTTCTTCTTGCTGTCCCTGGCATACAAATGGCAAAAAAACCCCCCAACAAAACAAAACAAAAGAAATTTCAATAGCTTTAACATCAAACTTTAAAGAAAAAAATCAAAATTATAGTTGCTTAACCTAACTATGACTTTGATGAATGACTCAGAAAAAAATCCAGAAAATAAAGCCTCTATTTTATAGATCAAATCCTTCTGGCTCAGTGATAGACAATCTTCAAAGGTAGCAGAGCTTTGGTAAGGTTTCCTCTGGATTATCCTAAGCTTCTTCGATTTACCTGAAGGTCCAGTGGCCCATAGTCCCATGAATATTCTTATTTGGCACAGTTTGCTGTAGAGGGCACAAGTTATGGGTCTGCAAAACTGTCAGTCCTCCTTTTTGGACTGGCAGTGAGGAAAAACAGTAGTCTTGTTCCTTGCCTACATTTGGCAGCTCTAACAGGGATCTCAGTTTTCAGCATAATCTAATTTCCCTTTATGGAAAAAACCTCCCAAGAAACAAACAAAAAAACAACACCACAAAATCACATAAATACAAATCAAAACCAGCTCAATGTACTGCAAGGGGAACTAAGTAGTTTCAGTCCTTTACTTGATATCTTCCTTTCTTGGTATAGGTATTAGTATGAAAAATATGCCAATCAAATAAATGTTTCTCAAGGAAATGAACAAAAAATTTAAACCCATCAGTCCTTAGCAAAAAGATGAAGTGTCCAGGTGTATGCTTACGACAACTGGAGAATTAACAGTCAACAACAGAAAGTCTCTCAAAAGGTGACGACAGTTATGAGAAGAATGTCTGGTCACAAGATACACCAAGTAAAAGTATATTTCTCAGATCAATGATGTAGCAAAAAGGGGAGAGAGATATGTGGACTGGAATCCCACTAGCACAAAAATTTGGAAGTGTCTCTTTTCTCCTCATGTTACTTGGGCCCTCACCATGCTGTTCTCTACTTCCTCATCAAAAAGTGAAAGAGACATATCCTGCACCACAGCTCTATTTCTAAGCTTCAAATAAGCTGAGCAACTGGTAAAGTTATGAATTATACGAATATGTAAGGCACAGGAGTCAATCACTTACATTGCCTCACATTTTAGAAGTCTCAAGTGACTTTGCATTTCTGAAAGGAAACTGGTGAAAAATAAACTAGACCACAGAAAAAACAACTGCTGAAGTTTCATCAAGGCTTAATTTGCCTGGTTATTTTCTCTGCAACTCCATGAGTTTAAATTATGACTCAGTCTAATTTGGGTGTACAAGTGAATAAGGATACTACTTAACACTTGATGGAAAATTCCCTGAGCCAGCTGTAAGGTTAAACAATAGAGAATATAATACAATCACAGCAGCCAATAAACTTCTTTATATAATTTTGAGATATGGTCACTGTATTTGACCAAAGATTGGGCTAGCCAAATTCCAAGTAAACCAGAAAACTCTTAAAATTGTTCTGATAAGTACTAGACATAGGTTTCTTGCAGTCTGTAAATACTTAAAACAGAGAACTAAAATATTTAAAGAAGGACTGGTCTGGCATGATTACAGTATAGATACAGAAAGTTCTGAAACTTGACATTTTAACTTGTGTCCAGGTGATCCTTTGGCTAATCATCAGAAGAATTATGCAGTTTAATACAAGTAGCTTAGAGGCTGAAACTACACAATGGTTTTGGATTTTTTCAAGCTGAATTTAGCTGTACCTCTAATGTAAGTATTACATTTAATCATAATTCCTTTTGAGTGGAACATGAATAGATTTTTTCTAAGCATTTAGGACTACCCAAGCCCTTATCAATGTTTCAAATCCTAACATATGCTAGTGCTGTTAGTCATACTGATATCCTTCCATAAAGAGTTTGAAACGTGAACATAATTATGATGAGCTCAGATCATCCTTCTCCAAAGATAACGTAAAGAACAAAAAGCAGAATTAAAATCAGCTCTTACTAGAATGCGTAAAGAACATATTAAGTATAGAATAGAAACAAAGTTCTGTGGTGCACTGGAGAAAGTTGGATCCAAACTCAACTGCTGCTCCTCAGGGTAAGATTTAAAATGTTCAAGGACAGTGGATCTTTCCTCCAGTATTGTATCATTGTTCTCGTATCACAAAATCTGCAGTTTTGTCAGCACCTGAGCCAAGTATATCATGGAGCTTCAAGGCCTGTGACACTTTTTCTCAATGTTATTTCTGTGAGAGCTCTTGTCCCCTCAGACTAATTCAGCAGCTGTCTTCTGGGAAGCAGGGGGGAAAGAAGGGAAGCAGGGATATAGGGAGGGAGGGCAAAAGGCAGGGAGAGAGGGATTTTCTATAGTACACAAGTTTTCTCTTTTAATTTCCTCCCTTCCCTGCATCTTTTCTTCTCCTTTTCTTTGCCTAAACTGCAGTGCTTACAGATGATAACACTAGAATTGGAACTTCAGGACCATTGGAAAATAACATATTAAAACAGAACTGTCATTAATTAGTTTCCTGAAGATCATGCCCACTACATTTTCAAAATAAAAGGGAAAAAGTTCCCTTCAGCCCAAAGCTAAGAAATCAGATTTTCCATAAGCTACTTTCCATGGCAAGTAAAACTTGTCCAAACTAAACGTATAGCAAGATGGCTCTTGATCCACTGCTACATTCACAAGACAAAGCTTTGATTAAAGGACATTAAAATCCCACATCATATCCACAGGAGTTTCTCATAGAGCCAGCAAGGCTATAAAAAGACTAATATCATGTTAGGTCAATGGACACAATAATTAAATATTACTTTTAAATAAATGGATCTCAATTTTTTTATCTGTGTGGGCTATTTAAGAATCATTTATCACTTTTCTTATATATATAATATATACCTAAAGAAATTTCATGGAAAAAGGTTCATTCTTTGCTGTTTATATTAGGAAAAACAAAGTAAGAGAAACTTCAAAAGTTACTGTCATGTAATGAATTATCTCAGGATGTGCACTACCTGCATATTATTTAACTTCCATCAATAAACACAAACACTGAATTAAAAATTTAAGATCCTGATGGAATATGCATTTTCTGTCAAGAGTTATAACTTCTGAGCAGCAACTGGCAAACCAACAATTTTTTTCACCAGCATTGAAAATAAATTCAGCCAAGGACAGTAACTGGCGAACCATGAAATTGTGCACTTAAGTGGACTTCACACTGACAACAGAAATGCCAGATGAAATTTATATAGGCCTGCTAGTATCACTTCTGCTGAGTCTTATTCTCCAGAAGCTTCTTACCCAAAATCCGTTTCCAGTGAATACAGCAGTCTAACCATTTGCTGTATCAATGCCAGTTTTCAGCATCATATTGATAAAATATTTTCCCTGAAGTTTCAACATCAGAAATTATTCCCTTCACCCCGAACTTTTAAAAGAAAGGTGGCAGCTAACATTCTGTATGAATGTTAGGAACAAAATACTGATCTGTACCCTGTCAGAATTCTTGGGATTTGTTAAAAAACACAAACAAAATATAAAACAATATGGTATGCAAAACTAGACCATGAGAGAAGATTTATTCCAAAAAACCAAAAAAGTATTCATATATATGTTAGACTGATACAGTTATATAATTAGCAAATACTATTTATAAGATAGGTAAGTATGCTTGGTTTAGAAAAAGATTTGATACTTTTTCCTTTAAGAAAAATGATAACTGATAGCATTGGATTTATTTTGTGAGTTTTTATTGCTCACTTTAGCACTCGGAAAGCAGGAAAACTTCACATGACTACTAGAAGAAATGCTAAAGTGGTATATAATTCATTAATCTGAAATAACACCAAGAAAATTCTCAATGCTCTCAAAACTAGTATTTCTTCAATTCATTTATACTACTGGATTTACACAAGATATGGAATGCTACGTGGAAAACCACACAGAAACCTAAGATATGATTTTGCAATACAAATTAATAATGCAGATGATGTGAGAGCACCTTGAGAGAAAAAAGCTGCGAACAGATCAGTTACAGAAAACAAGTACATACTGAACAAGATCTCTCTTCATTGCTCCCACGCCAATATTTAATGCTTGTAACAATAGCCAGTTTCACTTGTATATAATTACAATTTTCTTCTACAACAATCTTTCCCCACATAAATTCAGTAGTCACAAATCCAACTACCTGTACCATAGTTGTACTGCGTGATTTTGACATTCTGCAAGATAAACGCTGAAGAGAGCAGAGCACAGATTTATATGTTTATAAATTTGTAGCATCTCATCTGGGCAACCACTGTGACAGCAGAGTCTCCTGCAAGCCAGAGACTCTATCCAGAGACAGGAATCCACCATTTCCCTCCGTCACCTGCCAGTAAGTTTGCACATAGATTCATGCCTGTGCACACCCGTTTTGTCAACTGCCAAAGCAAGGTCACAAATCCAGACAATGCTGCTCCAAATATTTGACCCAGTGGACCAGATCAAGTACAAATGACCAATGAATTCTATTAATTTAAATTGGTTTATGCTGATTTATATCACCTGGGAACCAATCCATTTTGAAAATGTTTTTTAGAGCAAATTTGGTAGAAAGTTCCCAGCTCCAGCAAACACAGCGTAATGTTCTTCTCAGTGGATGTCCTCCTAACAAGTTTTCATCTCTGTACATAAAGATGCAAAATACAAGCTCTAGACAAGAAAAAAAAAAAGAAGTAAAAGAAGTAGGAAGTAACTCCTTAGGTTTTAAAATTAATCAAAAGAGGCTTGGATCACAGTCCAGATTTAAATATTCCATTTAGAGAATTTCCATTTCTTTCTCCAAGCTGGGCAGGTAGAAAAGCCATCAAAGTGTCTTGGTGCTCTTCCCAGCCCAGTAAAACAAACTTTATACTTAGCTTTTCATTCTGATAAATAGAAACCATGACAATGAACTTTTTTTCACACTTTCACATGAAAAGGATTGTCCAAGCTATGGGCTGAAACACCATTACCCCTACAGAGTCTATATTTAGCCTGTACTTTTCCTGTAATCCCTTGTTGGTGACTACAAGTAGCTATCTCATTCAGAGTATGACAGCTCTGTTCCCTGATTCAATAGCTGTTAAATCTAATTTGTTTCCTCAGCAGATTTTTGCTATGTTGCTAGGTGAATTAAATGTGGAAAGCACTGTGAAGCCTTCTCTCTCTAAGTCCCAGATGATTTGCAGGGAAGACAGGATAAAATCTCATATGGACTGCACAGTAATCCATCCTGCGAACAGTTTGAGTGCCCTTTACATTACTCTTGCCTGCTCAAATAACCAAAAGCAGGGGAGTTACCATGGCCTCACTCCAAGGATGCTACTAAGCAACAATCTCTGTTAGTCTCAAACATGTTTTTCAGTATACAAATCTTTATAGTAAATTTCAATAAACCTATTAACCGTATGTCAACACCAGCAGAAAAGTATACAAACTGTTAAATTCCCTCCTAGCACATTCTTAGTAGTACAGACAGGAGCTAGCTAGCACAGCAAGAGCTAGATGGCAAGTTATTTTCAAGAAGGGATGTCATTACAGCTGCATTACCCTCTGCAGCTGATCACAATACCAATATTTTTTATGGCCTCATTCTGTAACAGCAAAAAAACTGTTCAGTGACATTCTGTACCAATCTAAGATAAGAGTAAGAAAATATTCAGTATGTATCTATATTGCGCCTGCCAGTTCTACTGTTCTTTTTTAAGTTTCCATCTACACATTCATGTAAATGGGACACTGCAGCCAGCAAAGAGATACTGATGTAAATGAGGCCACTGTCCAGACAGTAAGTAGCCATTATGATTCCCATTATTACTCACACATAAAATTCAAATCTAAAACTACAAAGAGTATCTTTAATCCTTCTAACTCTTTCACCTCCCCAGAGCCTTCAGTAGAGTATGTATTTCTCAACTTTCTTGGCACAGTCCAGTGCAGTCCATTGCCGGCTGTCAAAACAGCTCTCTAATTTTATTAAGTAGGAGAATGAGCTGCCAGATTTCAAAGAGACCAGTAATTTACAGCACAGTTTCCTGCTAGTTAGCATGTGTTCACACCATCAAAATGTTACTAATGAAATTTGTGGGGGTACTAGGGAAAAAAAAGGCAAAAAAACCCAACAACAGACAAGGTATCCATGCTTTCAAGTAAAAGTTAGAAATATTGATGTCTACAAAGTATATATTAAGACAAATATGTTCCAGAGCTTTGCAGAGTCCATTCTGTCTCTCATTCATAGTAATATTTTAATCCAGGAAAAAAAGCAAGTAAAAAAACCAAGCACTCCCAGTTAATATGGCTTAAGTTTACAAAGATATGTGTCTCAAATAATGCTAGTTTTTACATTTAAATTATCACGATTTAAAACAGAACTGAAATTATAAACAAAAAAATAAACAGATATGCTAATCTATATTAAATATTCTTTTATGTTCTGATTTTATAAATTTGACCAAAACAGCCGTTCATTACTGAGAATAACATAACCATGACAGTGCTATCACTATTTCGCAAGAGAATTAATGAAATTTCATTGTATGTAACATTTATTTTAGGAAAATAATGCCTTTAAAGTAGCTGGTTTCCTATAACAGCACACATCCATTTACTTTATAGCCAAGCTTGCTTGCATTCAAACTCTTAAAACCATTACTGTCTAGACATCACTAGCATTCTTAACTGTGTCTCTTGAGAAGTTCAATGTCCAAGGTTTTCAAAGTTCAGAATTGAAATATTTAATTGGACTTAGACTTCAAAAAAAGTTGTATGTAATGCTAAGAACTCAAAGAAAAAAATAATATTTTGTGTCGAATCTGATGCCTAAATTTAAAGGATATTTTTTATACTTGTTTTAAAAGGATGAATAGAAAAAGAAGAACCACTTCACTTCATACGAGTGTTGTGAAAACTGAAAAAAACCCTTCCATTTCAGATTTAAAAGATAAAGGTGGGGGCTGAATCTACACATGAAAGGGAATTAATAACTGTTTTTATAAGAGAAATAAGTTTTATGAAGATCATCTGTGACAATTCCTTGTGCAATAAGAACATTCCACGTTCACTAATTTAAAACTGCCCAGCATTATTACTGAGCAAAGAGGAACCTCTATTCCAAAACTAGTATGTTGTCATGCTGTTAAAAGCTTCTTATAATTTTAAAAAAGAAAAGGTTATAGAAGTTACAGTTATTATATATTTGTGTGCATCCCCTTTGAAACTGTACATAAACCTCCAATATTCTACAAAAAAAAGAGATTTCTAGGTATTTTTCATACACAGCATCCTGCTTTATACCAAATATCACAGAGGTCAATGAGAAATTTTTTGTTACAAATCTTTAACACGACTGAATTGTCAAATCAGTCTGCAAGGCTAAAGTGCAAAAAATGCTCATTCTTGGATATATTCAGAACAGTGTGTGGATATATTGGGACAGTGTGCGGAGTTCTGAACAGAGTGATTCCGTAATCTAGACTGAATAACTGTCAAATAAATTCACAACAACTTTAAGGTAGTTAAACTACTAGCAAAATGTAAATATTGAAAGGAAAAAACTCCATAAAGTAGAAGAGAGATAGCATTTAAAGAGACATAAAAAATATTTTAATATCAGGTTTAGCATACGTTTTCTAATTCTAGAGTCACTTTCCACTGTCATCTTGATCGTTTCCTACAGACATGCAATTGATCCACACAGCCATGTGTTTAATCACTGTACATAAATTTAGGTCTTGAACTGTATCTCCACTCCTACCCATGGACTTTTCCACTCCTCTTCTTTTCATTTATTTAATTTGATATTCTGCATCTTAGAAGGTCTCAGAAATCCCATTCAGATTTGTAACTATCCAAAATTTACCCATTTTTTACCTAATGTGGAAGTTAGTCTTAAAACTTCACGCACTAAATTCTTAAATCTCACCATGTCTTCAGAAATACAAGCCTCTTACTGACATTTCAAACACCACATCCTGTACTTGATTGGAAGATTAGCAAATCAGGCTCTCATTGCAGGGGAAAGAGAGGGGAAGACGACAATTGTTTTTCTCTGAAGTGAACAGGCAGTGATTAAATTTTAGTTTAAAACCTTCTGAATGTATCTGATTGCTGCCAATTGATCTGGTATCCTATTTCCAGGTACAGCAGGGACTGGTGCTTCAGATAAAGAGGTGAGACACCTTCAAGATTCATCCAGCGTATGTCCTTGTTTGTATTTGGGGAATCTTCTGACCCCTATGCAGGCCAATGTCTGAATCCCTGAGGCATATGATTTGATTTTCTTCAGCATCTTCACTACAAAGAGCTACGTGTTAACACTGTAGAATTAAAATGGAGGTTAATGTTCCACTACTGTGTGTAAGCATAAAGGAAAAGCATGAAGTGAAAGCAGAATGAGTTTATACATCATACTGAGAAAGATTATACATCCTTAATCACCTTGAAGAGCACTTCACTGAAAAAAATGAAATTCAAATTTACTACAGAGTAGAGATATAATTTGCTCTATAAGAGAACAAGAATATTCTTTTTGTAGCACCACAAACATCCTTCTATATCACAGTGGATTAAAGCAAGTCTATTTTGGTTCTCTAAATGTTGGGAGGAGGCAGTTTTTCTAGAAACACTAATGAAACTACCTAGTATTTTGCTATGATTCTTTTTCCCAAACCACCATGAAGAAGGAACCTAGGATGCCGTGTTCTGTAAAATCTGCAGAAAGAAATTCTATTAACTTTGTCAGATTGAACCTTGCTGCTGATATAACTAAGTTTCTATCTTATTCAGACTGACTTTAATAGCAGGTCAACTTCATTAACAGAAATAGGAAAGGCAATAATAAATATCTGACATTATCTCCACTGGGACACACCAGTAACATCACATCTTGCAGTGACAATCTTTCTGAATTCTACTCAAGGAACAAAGATAAGACATTTGTACCTGTTATCTACCCAAAATAATGTTATTTGGGCCTATGTAATCTACTCAAATTTCATTACTTGCTTTTGACTTTAGAGTGTCAGGTACAGTTAAAGAAGTACTAGATTATTTAATATGCTGATGTATTATAAGCTGCATTAGTAAAGGTAAAAAATACACCAGAAAAAAGTTAATAAAGAGTGGAAGAATTATGATATGGGAGATAAAGTTATAAAAAAGGCAAAAGCAGAAATGTTGCAGTTTGAGTTCTATGAAATTATCATGCCTTCAATATATTTTTAACATTATAAAAAATCAGCAAAAATTGTCAGTGACTTCTAAAGTTGAGGTAGTTCAAATAAAACCAAAATAAAACCATCTGACATCAGTTCTGTGTAATGACAAGGATATATAGCAACCAAAGGGATATTTTGAAAAAAGTAGCTTGTCATATCCTCTCATTTTAGAAAGCAATTGGAGTGCAATTCTTCTACTAGTCAAAAATAATAGCACAAGAAGGAGCAGAGCTGAGATTCAAATTTTAGGATCCTACATCCAGCGAGAATTCATTATGTCCATTTTTCTGCTTGAAACTTGCAGTTCCCTACAGTTTTAGCTTCCAACAGTACCTGCCAATAAAGTGTTTAAAACTGTTTTGAGAGTCTGAGATTCTGAACTGTTTGTTTAGATCCTCAAGTACACTATGAAGCTGAATGTATTTCTGTATAAACTGCACTGTCCCACATTCTTAAACAAAAAGGAAAAAGGTATTAAATTTCCCATATAGAGGCAGCTTACATGCTGGATTTCTGTCAGTGAATGAGTCAACAGGCCTGGGAGCTACAGACTGTAACATATTGGAAGGGGTCTTAAGTAGATTTTGCCACTCAGAAATACAACGATTATTCAATATGAGAGAGATTTTCCTGTCTTCATTCTTGGTCTCTATTTCTGAACCACACTGGTACATTTTTCTGCTTGCTCTAATACTTCTGAATCTTATCACATATTTTTTCTTCAACACTAATGGTAGAGCAGAGTTCAGCATGGAAGTACTTTCATGAAATAAAACTACAGTGCAAACTCCGTAACAGAAGAGAGTCTAACCACCTCTGGCTGTAAGCAGTTACAACATATAATACATTATCCTCTTCCCAGGTAGAGAAAGAAAATCCTGCATTGTATAAAGCCTCTATGATTACATGGTAATACCATACAAACCTAATGAAGATCAGGAAAAAGCTCACTGGGAGCAAAATAGGTGTGGAACATGATGGAAAACAAAAGGCTCCTACGAGAACACTGTCAACAAAACAGGACCAAGGAAAACTCACATTTGCTGCTAATAAAGGTAAGACAACTAGTGGTGAAGGAAGAACACATAAAGACACTGGTATTTAATTTCCTTTTCTGCCTTTACAGGTGAGGCCTACTCTCAGTACTCCTTACTGTACTTAATGGCTGTCTCAGGGTCTGAGGGAGTGAAGTATTACCCACAAGAGTAACCCAAGGTAGAGAGGAGGACCATAAACTGATCAGACTGGAAATACCAAGTCCACAGGACTGCATGGGACTCAAGGACGTTAAGAAACAACATCGCTTTGAGACTGCTCTCATTTCTGATAGATTGTACCTTTCTAGCACTACTGCTGTTGCTGCTACAAAAAAATAGATAGTTTTCAAAGAGGGAAGGGAAATGAATGAGTACTAAGAGTAAAACCCAAGTCCAAAGATTTCATGTGTGGGGCCAGACTAAGCATTTATATCTCCCAAATGTCTTTTCCATTGTCTAGTGGTAGCTCACTACCACTAGTCTTCGTGATTGCCATGAAACAAAAAAAACCCAGAAAACATTGACATGATACAAAAATAAAGCACTGCAGAAATAAGTGCTCAAAGCAACAAAGGGTAGCCTTTGTTCTGTAAAACAGCCCAAAGAAAATGTTTCCTCAATGCTTTCTGTTGCCAGGGCATTAAGATTTCAGCAGCACAGAAACCTGAGTAACAAAAGAACAAGGTATGTGAGAACACAATTTTAACAGAAAACTGAATCTTTCTCAGCAAGTGGAATAAATCCCATTTGGAAACAAGAATTCCTTTAAACATAAATAGGAAATTTCCACAAATTTTGAAAGTATTAGGGGCTGAGCAAATAGGCAATTCCCAATCATGAATGTGTTCAACATTCCTCCTATCTCGTGGATGAGGTCCCGTGTCTGAAGTTCTGACAAAAACTGGAATATCTACAGTACTGACTTGCTACTGAAACTGAATTAATTTACTTCTCTCCAGGTTAAGATTGTAATGTACATAATTTATTAATACTAAACTTTCATTAATAATGAGAGTGTGCTGCACATTAAGGTACTTCAGAGCTGTATCAGTGGGGTGGGGCAGGGGCTACAGCACTCTTAAGTGAGAAAGGATGGTGAGCAGAAGAATAAAATGCTCAAAATAAAAAGCATCAAAACTGTTAACTTATAAATAAACAGAAAGGTCTAGGAAATAATATGCAAATAAAGACATGCTGTTTTAATGCAGACACATGAAAGAAAAAGATCTCTTTAGACAAAAAGTGAACCTGATGCCCATCCATATATTTGCAAATCACCACAGTGTTAAATATCACATAAATGTGGTAAATAAATAGCCAATTATTATAAATTTGAGATTCTTGAATGCTGCCTCATCACCCTACATAAAGAGTAGTTATTATATATTGGCTAGCTATTTCTACAAATTCTGAAATATTTATCAAAAGTTGATATATTTTTGATTTATATGTGACCCAACTTTGAAATGGCAAATATCATGTAAAGTAGTTGGGTTAAAAAAAAACAGCTTTGAAGAACTAAAGCACAAAGTGAACAATCATGCATTGCTCTAAAAGGATTTCAAGGGTCATCAGTGTTTGGCATTGAGACATAGTTCATATAAAGCATTATTTCCTGAATTTAAAAGAATCCTGTCTTTCATGCCTGAAAACTAAGGTAAAAGAAAAGAAAATGTATTTTCATATGCCAGAATGTAGACACATGTATTTCTGACAGAATGCATGAGGCCTAGCCACACATTAACTGGCAGAGCTGTATTTTGAATCTTGATTCCTTTTCATTCAGTTCAGACAACTATGGAAGTTTCATATAAGTACTATGACAAAAAAGTGTATATATTTTATGTACAGGAATCCTTTGACCTTTTTCCCAATGATTTTCTGGTCTGTAGCAGCTTATGTCAGTTGACAATTTTACACTTTTGACAATTCCACTTAATTAGGAATCAGATACAACTTTGGTTTTTTAAATGCAAGTGTGAGCAACTTGAATAATGTTCTAAATTTAGTAATTAGACAGAACAGATAATTCAGAAGAACAGAAAAAGAAAAGAGTGATTGTTGCTTACCTAAACTTCAGCAAGGCTTTCAAAGCAGTGTTCTACAGCAATCTCATAGCCATGTGGTGGAAATTCAGTCTGGATGGATAGGCTGCAAAGCATAAGAAAGGTTGGATGAGTAGCCAGTGACTCAGGGTCAATTCTGGAGCATATACTCTTTAATTCCTCTATCAGTGATCTTGCCAAAGGGATGAAAGAGATGGGGCTGTTCAACCTGGAAAAGAGAAGGCTCTGGGGAGGCCTTATTGCAGCCCTCCAGTACTTCAAGGGGGCTTATAAAAAGAGGGAGAGTGACTTTTTACACAGGCAGATAGAAATAGGACAAAGTGGAATGGTGTTAAACTAAAAGAGAAGAGATTTAGAATAGATGTTAGAAAGGACTCCTCTACTGTGAGAGGGTGAGACACTGGAACAGGTTGCCTAGGGAGGTGGCACATGCCACATCCCTGAAAGCATTCAGGTTCATGTTGGTCAGGCACTGAGCAACCTGATCTAGTTGAAGATGTCCCTACTCGGTGCAGGGGGTTGGACTAGATGACTTATCTGTTAGTTCTATTTTTGTTCCAGCTTCAGTCTATATAGATCAAGGGGATTTTTTGTAATAGTTCCTGACATAAGTTGTCTTCCATCACACATTTTTCTTGAAAAGAAATAAGCTATTTAAAAACTAAGCTGTATTTGTTTTGTAAAATCAGAATGATGAAACTGAAATAAAATAACCAGTTAAATGTTACAGAGAATATTACAAATCATATGAATTATGAATGTGTACAAAAGAAATATGAAAACCTTTAGACCAGCTGTTAACTAACATTTGAAAGCCAAATGAAGTGAGTTTGTAGAATAATGCACCAGATGGAAGAAATATGTATACCCAGGGAATAACTGTTTCTTTATCTGCAATTCTAGCTCACTTTCAGACACATACTTATCACCACTGAAGAAAACTTCTTCACTCTCTGTAACACCTAGAAATAACGTACTATTCTTTATGCCCTTGTCGTTTTTCGCGTATTTTTTTCCTTCACTGTACGAAAGAAGAAATTACTAGGTAAAAAAATAAAAACAGACTTGAGGTATCTAAAAAAAAATCCTATATGCTTTATTATTTAGCCTATGATATGTCTGCATGTGATCAAATATTACATGTATTATTTAATCAGAAATTCATATGGGGTCTTTATAAATGAAACTAACAGTTTTTAAATATAGCTTCTGTTTAACATTGATAATTTCCTACATTTGGATTATTTTGGATGTGCAGAACTATAAAGCAATTGCTTTAATTAGCAACTATAAAGGATATGTCAGGAAACTTCTCCAGTACATGCTTAAATACAAGATACATATGCTGAAAATGGTGCTGTCAAACACTATATTTAACTGAAACCTGATAGAGAAAGTTGTACCAATATGAAATGTGCTAATAGATTTATAGGAAATAAAGATGTTGCAAATTAGTTCATTAACACACAACAGAAGGATATTTTAGTTTTAGTTTTCTCCGAATGTGTAGGAGATTGATAAAGAGCATTGGGTTTGTGAGGAAAGGTTTTGGTAGTGGAAGGGCCACAGGGGCAGTTTCTGTGAGAAGCTGCTGGAATTTTCCCCCAAGTCTGACAGAGCCAATGCCAGCTGGCTCCAAGACTGGCCAAGATTGAGCCCAGCAGAGGTTGAGGCAGCGCCTCTGGAATAACAGCTCTAAGAAGGGGAAGAAGTTAACTGCTCAGGAGAAGTTGCAGCCAGAGAACAGAACATTGAGAATATGTGAGAGGAACAACTCTGCAGACACCAAGGTCAGTGCGGAAGGAGGGAAGGAGGTGGTCCAGGCAGTGGAGCACACATTCTCCTGCAGTCCATGGTGCAGACCATAGTGAGGCAGGCTGTGCCCCTGTAGCCCATGGAGGTCCATGGGGGAGATACAAATATCCACCTGCAGCCTGTGCAGGACCCCACACTGGAGCAGGGGAAGAGTGTGAGGATTCCTCCTCATGAGCAGGAAGGAGTGGGAGAGACAACCCCCATTCCCTGTCCCCTGAGCCACTGAGGGTGTCAAGAAGCAGGAACACAGTTAGGCCCAGGAAGAAGAAGAGGGTGGGGAAAGGTATATCAAGATTTGAGTCTATTTCTCATTATCCTTCTATGATTTGAATGGTAATAAATGCAACAATTTCACCCAAGTCGAGTCTGTTTTGCCTGTGATGGTAATAAGTGAGCAATCTCTCCCTGCCCTTATTTTGGTCCACAAGCCTTTCATTATATTTTCTCTTCCCTGTCCAGCTGAGGAGGGGAGCGTTAGAATGACTTTGGTGGGCACTTGGAATCCAGCCGCTGTCAACCCACCACAAAAAGAAACTACACAAAGAAATTAATTTTCTACATGTGAAAGCTATGCACGGTTCTCAGAAGCTGCAAATCCATCTAGTTCGTGATTTACAAAACTTTAGGATACTGGCTGGTTTTTTTGTGCAGTAAGTGCTTTAGAACGAAGCTTTTCCATATTAAGTTTAGCAAATGTGGGCATACATTAAGAAATGTGACTCATGTGCATACATTGTTTTATCCTAAGTAAATCTCAAGACCAAATCAAATTATTCATTTTTTGGCTTCTTTTGCTGTGGGGCAAAAAATGCTTTCAGAGATATAACTTCATGATAAAAACTACAGAAAACAGAGTGTGATGTAGACATCAAATACTAATGTACTTTCTCTCAGCATTTTGTTCAACCAAGCATGCATTTCTTTGTTGTCAGTATACATTTTAATGTTAGAGTAGATGAAGTTAGCACTCAATGTATAGAGATAAAAAAAAGATGTGTTTCTTTATTTTGTGCTATGACTGTAATGATTTTGCATAATCGCTGCAGCAAGTTGTGGAAGAGACAGAAAATTAATAAAACCTGCCGACTGCACAGAGGATAAAATCATTGCTGTGAATTTTCAGCTGTGCTGTATTAGGTTATTTACTGCACACTACAAAAACAGAGGATGTTTATCTCAGATGCAGGCAGAAAATACAAGCCTTCCGAGTCCAGATGTCTTAACTCGGATGAAAAGATGAAAGTTGAATTTTGAAGTGTTAATATTTTTTTCTAAAATATTTTAATTTTTCACCCCCTAAGGCACTTCCCTTTCCTGTTTTCTTTAAAGCAACCAGATGGTTGAAACTTGTGGAACAAGAGCTATTCGCACATTTCAATCCTCAGTCTTTACAATATTCTGTAGAAAACGTTACTTAAGAAGATAGTAGTAATTGCACATACAAAAGTACCATTTTGGGAAGGGAGGTAGCTAAGAACCAGGCAGTTAAATTCATTTCTCCTCTCCTTGCAGACTAGAGTGCAAACCTTTGCTTAAAGAATAATGAAGGAAGGCTTGCTTGCCTGAACAACCTGTAACAGAGTCAACAAAAGCTACTACAGCAATAACATGAAGGTGTAAGAAGATTTTTCTAAACTACTCTAAAATCTACAGAAACACCGTCAGTAGTGCCGAAGTCAAATACAACTAGCATAATAATCAGATCAGTGTGAGACCCTCTCTGTAGTCACAGCTGCAGTGCATAGGGAGATAAAACTGATTTCCACAATCTTTAAAAAACATATAGGAAGGCAGCAGCTGGAACTGAAGCCTGATTCATTCCTAGATTCAGAACTATCTGTGATTTGGAAACAAGCAACACTGTGTTATAAACGACCCAGATCCAATATGGAAATGAGTTATTAAAAATTTATTGAGAACTATAAAAAAAATCGGCAAAGCAAAAGGGACAGCACTGGGAGCATGGCCAGATGCCAGAGGCTCGCTCACAAAATGGTGGTCCGGCCTTTTATACCTCTGTGATTGCATTAGCCTTACGCATATTTATTTACAGTTTTGCATAGTCTCGCCCCCTGTCACTCTTTCCAGCGCCAGCGCAGTTCTGTCGCTGTGGTTGTCGGGGTCCTCACTGGATGGAACCCCACTCCTTTTATGGTTGTGTCTTCGAAGTCTGGCTAGCAACAGCTCATCCCATTGCAAACTTACAAAACTAACATTACAACACACAAATCATACAACCCTTGTAAAAACCAACCTCACAACCAGAATATTATAGCAATCATTAAACAGTTTTAACATGTACCATTATCTAAACATTTTCCAAAACCAACACTACAATATTCAATATCAACTCATACAATATTCAGCAAAAGCCAACTTCACCAACTTCTTTCTCACAACTTTTAGGAATTGTCAGAGCTGTATTTGTACCTGCCATGAATGAGTGTTTTGGTCTGCTCAAAGAACTGCCACCAAAGCTATTGGCAAAAGCAGGTTTACTATAAAAGTGAAAGCATAAAAAAGTTTGTTGGCAAGGTGCATTCTTCTACTTGCTAGATAGTTAAAGCACACAGAAAAATCAGACTAAAATCTGAAATCAATCAATCTAAAACTAAATGATCTACATAGAGGCTGGGATGGAAAGAGTTAAGAATAAAAAGGAGTAAGGGAGACCCACCTATTGAGTCACAAGGTTCAGAGTGGACCCTCTTGCCAAACGTAGCCCTGGACTTGCTCAACAATTTAGACCCAAAGGTTTAAACAGCACCTATGCTTAACAGCATTTAATTAAAAGCAGAATTTAATCAATTTAACCAAAGATTCTGTAGAATTTACTATAGCACAACAGTAACTTATTTACAGGCCTAACTCGCTTACAAATCTAACATGCTTAAGAATCTAAGAGAGCAGCATTCATAGTACATTTGCTATGACATATTCACATTCACACACACACAGAGCTCAAAAGGAGTATATACAAGGCTCCATGATTAGCATTAAACAGCGGACCCCCAAGTATAGAAAATTTGGGAGTTCCTTATCTCTGAGAGGCATCCTACTCAGACAGAGTTTACTGGTAGCAGCCTGCTGCAGTCCAGCAGAGCTCAAAAGGCCCACTGTTTATAGGGCTACAAGAAAGTTGGCTTAAGTCATAGTAATTTTCCATCCTGGCCTCAATTCGGGTGTCAGTAACTTTCTTTGATAAGAAAACTTTGATAAGTAACTTTCTTTCGATAACAAAAACGTTGTTCCACTTGGGTTGTTATTCAGGCAAGAAAAATATGTTTCCAAGGCTGTTCGTTAAGAAGCAGGAGCTCGTTAGACAGCACAGGTTCCTGGCAGCAGACAGTTTTTCTGCTGAGCTCAAGAGAAGCTTAGGCCAGGTGCTGTTTTGTCAAGAGTGAGGCCTAATGAGCATTTCTGAGATAACAGTGTGGCTCAAGGAAAGGGGGGGATGCACCACCACAGTACTTTACTTCAGCCAAGAGGTAAAGTCCAACTTCACTGCTACTCACCAGACAAGAAAAAGGTCTTTAGAGGACCCTAACCTTTATCTTGGTCTAACAATTTTGAAAAAAAACCAAACCACACTATTTGTACAACTATACAAAGTTAGCCCTTAGAAGGGAAATGGAGAAGAAAAATAATGTGGCTATGACCACATCATGATTTGGATGTGAGCTCTGTCCTTATAGAACAGTCATCTAATTTAAATTAACTTCACAGTCACTCAGATAAAAGTCAAATATATCCTCAGCTATACATGATTAATGCAAGTGTTCAGGCACTGCAGAGAAGAATAACTGGGTCTATGCTATCCTTTCACATGGAAACAAGTGCCTACTTACTGCAGTGTGCATGACTGACATCCATCCCTGACCACATTTTCCATTACATGGTGCTTATTTTAATGTCATTCAACAAAATGTAAGACAAGTCATTGAGGCCTTTCCGGACCATCTTGCAATGGAGTATGAGTTGCAATCTGCCAGACAGGGGCATCAGGCCTGCTATAAAATGAGGAGATAGTCTAAATCTCACTTTGATAATAATAATAATTTAATAAAAATAATAATCTGCTTTATTTCCAGTCCCAGGATGCAGAATAGGTCAGTCTAAATCAAACCTGCACTACCAGCTGCTATTAAGTGCTTTGTGAGCTCTAAGCTCTCTGTGCACCAGGAATGATAACCGGAAGAATGGGGACAGTGGACCTATGTAGAAACACAAATTATTCCATGCACATGCTT
Source organism: Rhagologus leucostigma (assembly GCA_013397725.1). NCBI lineage: Eukaryota > Metazoa > Chordata > Aves > Passeriformes > Rhagologus > Rhagologus leucostigma. The sequence continues at coordinate 367,325 of VZTD01004049.1, forward strand.
CTTAAAAATAGTGTTTTTTTCCTGTTCATTCTTTCAGGATTTAGCAGTGTCCCTACGAAAACCTTCTGGCCCGCTTTGTGACTCCAACTCCTCACTCCAACTAAATTCCTCTGATAAAGCAATGGCCAGGAGTATCACTACAGACTTTAATCACAAAGAACAACGTTTATGGAAATCTAATCATAAAGGAGTAAAAAAGCCTCAAGAGTGCTCTGGTATTTCCTTTAGAAACATCAGAGGATATGGGCCAAAGAGGCTGGTGTAATGTTAACTGTGTCTCACTGAAATATCACCTTCTTTCTGGCAAGGTAAAAAAAGAAAGAAATAAAACCAGAATAAAACATATTATCCTTCCCCCTCAAATTATTCACATTCCACTTTTCCAAACCGAAAGGAGAAAAAAAACCCCACCAAAAACCAAAGAACTTAATCCCATATAATTGAATGGATCACAGATTCAGGCTGGAGGAACTCAGGAGGTCCCTTGTCCAACTGCCCAAAGATATCAAGGCCAGCTCTGAGGTCAGACTGGGTTTGATCCAGTCTGGTCTTGTTAACCTGAAAAGATGGAGACTGAACAGTGTCTCCCACTGCTTGACTGTACTTAGGGTGAAAATGTCATTACAGACAATCAAAATCTCTTGTATCACCTTGTGTCCATTATAGTTTTTCCCTGCCATGCAAAAAGAGCCTGCAAAGCGCTCTTAGCATACCTGCAAAGAGTCTGGCATCTGATATATTTTACATGCAATTCATGTGTAAAAACAGTCATTGTATAAAATACAGTAAAGTTTTGGAATACAGGCTGAAACTTTGACATTTTCAGCTTGTGGAAAGAGAGTAAAGAAGTATCCCACCTTGCCTGTCCATCAAGTTTTAGGAGACATTCTCTGACTTTTGTAGTGTCCCTGACCCAGCAAGAATACTTGGAAAGCATCAGTTAAAGCCCCCCAGGAAAGGCAAACAGAGAAGTGCCACATTTCTGAAGACAAATTTGCCTGGCTTAAATATTCAACTTTTCTGAAATAAAAGCATTTACAAGCACTTCAGCTTGGAGTCAAAACTGCTGTATAGGAACCTCTGAAGCTTTTTGATAACTCACACACTCTCTAGAGTATGCTTTTTGCTTTAAACACTGAGTTCCCTTCCAAGAGAAATAAAAATCAGCAACAATCCTACATGCACTTGGTGCAGATATTTGTTAGAACTGCTTCACATACATCCCTTTCTCAGCATAGCCCTTTAGGCTCTTCATAAATATTAATTTACAGAATACCCAAGAGGCATAGAAATTTTTTTCCTGATGAAAAGTGAAGACAGACAGAACACCTATTCCTAACTTCACAAACAAAATCTTCAACAGAGCGTGAAACCAAACCTACATGCCTTACTTGCTTAGGCAAACTCTAGTTCAACAGCTTCTTTTCTTTCCAGACCACTCTACTACTCAGTTGGCACGATCTTCTGGAGGTCTTAGATTAAATGTTGACAAAGAGACAGGATCAGGAAAGACTGCTCAGCTGGGAGACCAGAGGCCATGCTTGCTGGCAAATGAGTGGTTACAATGCAATAGAGACTCCAATTACCTCCCAAAAGAAATTTCAGCCGACAAACAAATGTTCATCTGATCACTCCAGAATATGCAAGCCAGTTGTCGGGGTGGAGTTTATTGTAGTTTGTTTGGGGTTTCTGCAAGTTTTTTGCACTTTAACAGGTGGTTCGAACTTGGAAGAATCGACATCAGCATTTAAAAAATTAAATAAAAATCATCATAATAAAAAATTCTCATTCTATGTTAAGTCTTTCTGCTGATATAAACAAATTAATATTGACATGTTATTACAGAGATTTGCTTTTCTAATTTTAAAGAATTCTGCATATGGAATTTTACTTCTGTTATTGCTTAACTTTCATAGAAAAAAACCCAGTTATAACTAGCCATTGAGAGAAAAAAAAAAGGAAGATTGATAAAACAGTGGTAGCTAAGTTCATTTACTATTGACGTAGTGTTTTGTTTACAAAATTTCTGCACATATTCACATAAAAGTTCGATGGCACCGTGTGTCAGCCTTTCACCCTCATAAAGGGGTTTTAATTCTGAGGGCTCTTCTTAGAGTTACACAGTCGATATTTTCATGCTTAGTAGATGAATTTGAGAGGAAAAATGCTTATCTTGATATAACTTGGTTCCCTCCTCAGCTGGACAGGAAAGAGAAAATATAATGAAAAGCTTGTGAATCAAGATAAAGACAGGAAGGGATCACTCATCAATTACAGTCATGGGCAGAACATACTTAGCTTGGGGAAGTTAGTTTAGTTTATTGCCAATCAACTTAGAACAGGATAATAAGAAATAAAACAAAAAATTAAAAACCATTCTTCCCACTTCTCACTCTTCCCAGGCTTAACTTCATTGCTGAATTTTCCTACCAAGTTTTTCCGCAGTGGCACAGTAGAACAGGGAGTGGGGGCTGTGGTCAGTTCAGCATATGCTCTCTCTGCCACTCCTTCCTCCTCAAGGGAAGGACTCCTCACACTCTTCCCCTGCTCCAGCATGAAGCTTCTCATCCATGGGGTGAGTCGTCTATGAACATCTCAACTGTGAGTCTTTCCCATGGGCTACAGAATGGGTCCCTTCCATGGGGTTCAGTCCTTCAGGAACAGGCTGCTCCAGAGTGGGTCCCTGAAGGGTTACAAGCCCTACCAGCAAATTTGCTTCAGCTTGGGCTTTCCACAGGCTCACAGCCTCATTTAGGCATCTACCTGCTCTGTTTTGGGCTCTTCCATGGGCTTCAGGTGGATCTCTGCTACACCATGGACCTCCATGGCTGCAGGGGGACAGTCTTGGTCTTCACCGCAGCTTTAGCGCCTGGAGCACTTCATCCACCTCCTTCCTCACTAACCTTAATGTCTGCAGAACTGTTTCTCTCATATAGTCTCATTCTTCTCTACTTTTGGTATTCCAGCAGTAAGTTGGGTTTTTTTCCTGCTACTGTCTCTGAAGCGCTCAGCCTTGGCCAGTGCTTCCACTGCTGTTGTTCTGCTTGGAAGATACCTGAGGGTCAACAAAATTCCTCAGTACTTCAGTTCAGAAATGCAGCGTTTTAGGTATGGGGTGTGGAGGCTCAGAAGCCTGTTAGATGGACCACAAGAGCCTCCTGGAGGGAGGAGCCTTGGGCTCTCTCCCTTAGTTAGGATGGGCAAAAGGCCTCTCCCAGGATCTTCTGTGTTATTATGCTAATGTACCCTAATCTCTTGTTCCGTGTTAGCCTGTGGCCTCCCTGCCCCCTTTTTACCATATGTATCCCTGTTCCAGAATGTTCTCCCTTCTTCAATGCTCTATTGGCCCCTGGTCCTCAGTCCCGCCCTTGTCATCCTCCCATTGGTTCCCCTATCCCAACTCCTCCTACTCTCCATCCCTGTATCCTCAGATGGTTGGTCCCCAATGGATACTCCGCCTCTAGCCGGCCCCATACTTATACCCTGTACCCTCCACTGTTCCCTCGTTTTTGTTCCTGGACTTCGTTCGCGTGGGTAAATAAACTACTCTGGCGGAACCTCCATACAAAGGCCCTCCCTGCTTCTTGCCGCCAACCCTCTCTGGATTACAGTTATCCAGCGTGTGTGTGTGTGCGTGTGTGCTCGCCTTGCTGAACAGCTCCTGGCTGAGGACAATCCCAGAAGGTTGTGGCGCCTCACCGCCAACCCCCGCCACTACAATGGGGAAGTGTTCTAAGGTTTTTGAACTCTCCAAAAGTCCTGTCTTGCTTCATTCTAGAGAATATCATCACACTCCAGAAAGCAGTGCGCAAAGTACACCAGCAGCAACTTTCCAGTAGGTTTCAGATATCACTCAAATTGCTTTATAAGCGTCTGTTAAAATAAAAACTCCAACATATAAAACAACTTTCTCAAAGAACTTAATCTCCAGTAAAATAACTTCTTAGTGAACAAAAAATCTCCATTAAGCACCTCTCTGCTTTTAGTATCCATTAGCAGAGAAAAGAATGTTAAAAAATCTTCCTATAATGGCAAATATGAAAGTTTTTACTTGCGTGTTTTAAGCAGTGTAGTACTAACTTTCAGTCTTAGAGTTTAATTTTCTCCTTTCCCTAACAGCTTTGCTATGCAGAGGAACAATTTTTTCAGTGAGAGGAGAAAGGGTTGGTCTAAATATGTATATATACACACACTTATACGTGTTTTTATATGCAGATAATTTATATTGAAACAGCCATCTCTGCCCACTGTTTGGACAATCTAGCATAATGGTGACGTACAGTTATTTGTACATGTGTTTTGCAGATACAGAGACAGTTTCTTGTGCCTCTATTCTTATTTTATGCTTTTTTATAAACAGTAGATTTTAAACAATCATATAAGCAAAAGATTAAGTTGCATTATTACGAGACATGTAATTTCAGAGTTTATTAAAAGAACATTTCTGAAGATGCACATCCCTGCAGGCAACAGCTGGTGATAGAAAAGGAGCAGCTGGTGGTTTTCAACAGCTGGTGACAACAACCACTGATGAGAGATATTACATTTTTTGATAAAAAGGAAAAACACTGCTTCTGAGCACTGAGACAACTACTGGCAAAAGGAGTCAAAAGTCTTTGCTTGCCTTATAAATTCAGGGCACGTCTACCACTGGTAACAGAGTGAGAAATGACGAAAAACCCAACAAAACACCATAACAAAAACAAAACAACAAAACAAACAAAGGAACTAATTTGAGTCCAAAACCTACTCTAGTTTTGGTATAAAGACAGAATAGTTTTGTTAACATAGCATTTTGGCAGATGGACCTCAGTAACAAATAGATACCTAGTTTTGTGGTTGGAAGGTTTGAAGTTCCCACACCTTGCACTATTACGCAAATGAACTTCCTTTGAAAGGGTTTTCATGCATCTGTTGAGTCCTGATAAATTTGCAAGATAAGATTCTCTTACCAAAGGTCCCAAAGCCCTCTTTTGCTGGCTCTCAGACTACATATTGCCACTTCCTCACTCTCTACATGGAAGATTAGTAATGGGTAGTAGTCTGTGGGCCACGTCAGGCTTGGAAGTTTCCTGGTGACATTCTTAACCCACAGAGGCAGCAGACTGTGGAGACTGTGGAGGCACAGTTAGAGAGCAGAAGTGAGAGCACTGCTGAACTCATGACAGAAGTGAACATGGTAACACTGCTAGGCTGCAAACCGTGGCAGGCAATGCAGCCTACCACCAAATAGACAGCATAAGGGAGAGGCATGTTTGGTATGTACCTGTGCTAGCTTTTAGTTTTGCAATTTTACTAAGAAACATAGGTATGGTAGTTATAGTGATTATTGCTTATATAAGGATTTATTTTTAGTAACTGCTGAAAAAGTATAAATATTCAGGTTTGTATCGATAAAATCAACTTATTGCATCCAAGCAATCTGCCCCGTCTCTTCCATCACCGACTGTCACTTGACAGCAGACCTTCCTATGGGTTGGGCCCATTTGGCCCAACTTCTTGCTTCACAGCTGGTACCCTCCTCTTTTTTGGGGAATGAAAAGAGGACCCCCTTGATCTTGAATTGTTTCTGAAAGCTGCTTCTACTTTAGGGAAGCCTGAGCGTGGTCCCACCAGTCTGTTTCCCTCTGTGATTCTCTGATTCTTATTCTTTCTACTTCATCTCGCATCTCCACCAGGCTGAGCAGCTTGTCGAGCTGGTCACATCTGAGACAACTTCCAGCACTGCTACAATCCACTGAGAGGCATAGGCATTCCCTGTAGCCTGAAGCCTAGATGGCTACACAGAGTTTTGCATGTTTTTCATGGTTTGTTATGAGCTCTGTCCGGGTTGCCACATCTTTTTTGATGACCTTAGACAAGACCTCAGAGTGGACATCATATTTGATCTCTCTTGAGGAACATAAGGACCAGCAACTGAGCTGGCTGCTTTTGCTGCAGTACCTCAGTTCTCTTCCTGCTCTCCCTGCCCACGCAAATGGACTCACCACTTGGACTCCCTGGAGCCATTTAAATATCCCTCAGATGCTCCTGGAAACAACCTTTCTTTGCCTGACTGGCTGATGAGGTGTGCCAGGTCCTGAGGGGGCCCTGGGCTGCTGCTCCAATTAACATTCAGATACCATTAACCCGAATTCTTAACACCAAAATAAGCATGGGAGAAAAAGCATGCCTCCTCAAAGTTCCCATCCCCTTTGCAACACATTTTTAATGCACAGAAAGCAATTCAATCTATAATTAACATCCTAAAACACCCATCTTGTTAGTATTGGTGCAAATGCTCTGCCTTTTAAGACCTAATTTGTCAGCTAAATAATTTTAAAAACAAACAAAAAACTTACAGTTTCAATGGGTTAAGACAAACAAATAACAATTAACTAACAGTGTGTAAAGAAGAAAGCTACTACTACTGGCAAAATGTCATTTTTGGAGCATGGAGCCAAGCCAAGCTCTGTCTTGTCGAGCTGAGCTAGGCTGAGCCATGGTGGGACAGGCTGAGTGTCCTGGCTCTCACTGCATGACAGGATAAAACTCTTCAACAGAGAGAGCTGGGCTGTTCTGTTCTTCCCAACAGAGCTGGAAAATTCATTGTTAACCACCGAGTGCTACACTGATTCTACTGAGATCCCAGTCTGAAGACAGAGGGCTGCTGAGAGAGGAAACAGGGCTCTCCCGGCCTGTGGGAGTTCCAACTCAGGTACAAGCAGCTATGGTCTCATTGCAGCCCACATCCTCTCTTCTCCAGAGACTTCTCTACCCATGGTGCTTGCCTTCCACAGTAATATTTCAAACACAAGAGTCATAATGTAATAAAACTCCTAGAGCTGGAGATGACTCCCCATCAGAAACAAATATTTGCTGAATATTGTTGTTCCCATCCCCTGCCCATGCACTGAGATACTTCTGCCACTCCGATCTCTCCTGCTCCCAGACATAAATAGATTTCAGCAGTGCCCTACTTGTCTTCCTGAAGGCTCTCAGGAGCCAGGAGTGTATGCCGAGTTGCTAATCACCCTCCATAGGACTCTCTAAGTCCTACCAGTAATCCTCTTTACTGTACCCTGGCCACATGGTACTCCAGAATCTCATCAGGAGGTTTAATGGAAAGGAGACCAGAGAAAAGCTGTTCCATCAGCTAAAGCAAACCAAGGACTTCAGCTTATATGGCTTGCCCAATGTCAGCTTTCAGCCCAGGAGACTTTAGTCTAGGGAGCCCCCTGAGCTGAATGATGGGGGGGGCTCAGTGTATAAATGGCAACACAATTTCGGAGAGAGGAGGAAAGGTCAGAATGGATTTAGAGCTGCTGTGTAGTCTCTGTGCTACATCCTGCATTTCCCTAATCATCAGGAAAACACTGCAAGTGGAGGGCAGATGTGCCCCCATCCTGGCCGGAGGTGATCCACATTCACACACACCTACCCCACCGGGTTTGAAGCAGGATCCCAGCAGAAGCTCAGTCTCTCTTTCTGCAGCACAGATAAGGCTGCACATCAGCAAGATGTGAGAGCACCACAATGAGTTCCAGATGGGAGCTGATGAAGCAAAGAAACCCCGAAAGGCTGCAGATGGCTGCAGACATAGAGCAGAGGCCTCTCAAGGAGCTGAGAGAGGCTCAGGCAAGGCACCACAAGGAATGGGAGGCCTGCAAGTTTACTGAAGCAGAGCCAGGGGAAAGCTTGAAAATCATTCATACTTGGATCTTAGGACTAATGGGACTCTGCAGTGGGTGGCATCCATGTGTAAACAGCCCAGGGGCACACTGCATGCAACAGAGCCTGGAGTGCTGGGGTTATGCAGCAGAATGTCATCAAGGATGCTAAAACACAAAATGGAAATCAGGCGTGTCTGAGAGAGCTTTGCTAAAAGCTCACTTCGTGGGATGTACCT
>VZTD01004053.1:0-18158 GCA_013397725.1 Rhagologus leucostigma
GCTCCCACGGCAGCCACGGCCCCTCCCTGCGCGGGGAGGGGTCAAGCCGCTGGAGGGGCCCCAGCCCGCGGGACCGCAGCGCGGCCCCACGCCGCAGCCAAAGACCCGGATGGTGGCGGGCGGAACGCCGCGAGCTGCGCGGGAGGGGAAGCGGCCGATATCGAGCCTAGAAGGGTTCCGCCTGGGGCACGGGACCCGATCGCAGACACCACCTGCCCCGAGCGGGGTCGAACGGCCTCTCTTGCGCTCGGAGACGAATCTGCCAAATCTATCAAATCCCCGGTCACCAAGACCCCACACCCCCCGGGGCCGGACTCAGCAACCGACCCCGCGCCAGACTCGGCTGATCCCGACAGCGAATCAGCTGCCGCCTTGTCAGCAGAGGGCAGGTGGAACTGCACACCCGCTGCCCTGGGGGGGAATCTCATGGACATGCCACAGTGCGGGCACTGTATTATCACAGAGGCAGAATTAAGCAGATCCGCGGGGCGGGCCAACGGCTCCCCCTCCCCGCCCCGCACCGGGAAGGGGCAGGGGNCCAAACTCCTCCTCCTCCCTCAGTCAGCTCGGAGAAGTCCCTGGGAGGGCTGAGCGAGCCAACAGAAGTAGCAGTACCTGACGAACTCTCACGGCTGTGAATAACGGAATTAACCCGTCTCCAAGAGATCAACAACCTGCCCATATCTAGACTAAACTCCTCAGCCAACATCTCGATCAAAGTATCCCCTATCCGGGCCCATGTTGCTTTAGAAAAAACATTTCCAGTCTCTAGGAAGAAACCCTGTAGTTTTCCCCAGAAATACAAATTCTCCAAATTCTCTCTGGAAACTAAAACTTCCTTTCTCTCCAACATTATCTCCAGAACCTCCAACGCCAAGGTATCGCGTGGGGAACGCGTAGGAATTACCATTTTAGAAGCCGTGGGAACGAAGCCCTAGCTGAGCCAGGGGAAAGAATTCGTACCTGACAGACTTACGAGCCTGCACTTCCCTCTATGGGCCACCAGATGTCGAACTTGGACACGAAAAGAACCACGCAGACCCAGCTTAGTTCAAGACAGAAAAGAAGCCAGGAAAAGCCCCCAGCTGTTTATTTTACTTCATATATATATGTTCCTAGGAATGACCGTGGATTGGAGGATGAGGTTACCACCTCTCCAACCACACTGGTCAAACGAAAAGACCATCAAACTTCTCCGCCTCAGGAGAAAGAATGAAAACAAAAAGGAACGGTTAGCCAAACATAACTGTGTTTACAGAAAGTGCGTGAGAACTCCATCACAGAAATGAAAACATCAAAAGACTGCAAATCTCAGGGCGACAATCAGATGCTTTCATGACAAAGGAAAATCTGCTGACAGAACAGACTTGAAAATAAAGAGATTTAAACTTGTTGAAGCTCAAATACCCCAGCAATACCTGGTCTGGGAATCAGTAGACTGGGAATCAGCAGAAGCACTCCATGCTCATGGATTGCAGCACTGACTCTCCTGATTTTCCTTAATTTGGTTAAGGTAAGCAGTCTGCATCCCAGCTTTTCAGAGCATCATGAGAGAGAACTCAGAAGAAAGATCTGAGCTGAGACTGCTGAACACAAAGACTCCCTCCCCTCCCATCCCAGGCCACAGCCTGGTGCAGTTTTTCCGTCTTCTCAAGCTACACACATTTCTCAGCTCTTGAAACACTGTGCTGTCTCTCAAGCATGAGATCTGGGGGCAGCCAGTTGTTTGGCACACAGAGTAAAAGTTTCAGAGGGAAAAGCACAGAAGCAATGGCCCTTTGACAAGGCAGCTTCACAGCTTTGATGTCTCCTCTCTCCTTTTCCCTAATTAACTGCATCACTACTCTCTGCACAGAGGCCAAAAAATGCTCTTGCACTGAAGCAATCTTGGTATTATTTTTTGGGCTTCTCATCTTGCCATGTGTGTCTAGTCTATACCAGTTCTTCAGTCTGTTGTCTGCGGAGATACTGTGGACTATATCTTAATTTGGGGTGTTGGAATATGGACTATTTGAGACACTGTTTCTTAAGGTAACACAGAAAAGTACAATATTGTCAGTTAGTCCAGTTTCATTGTCCCAGGGCCAAAACCCCAGCTCTTTCCCAGTCACAAGAACCAGGAAGCTGCCAGCTGAGGATGCCTCCATTTCTGCCGATGCTGACACAACTGTCAGGTCTTTTGTAGTCAGCTTTACCCTAACAGGCAAATATTTACTCTTCAACTATTGTCCCACCTTCCAAAAGATTTAAAACTCACTAGCAGGCAGTGGATTTTATTTTAAATGATGTGCCTGTCTTGTGGCTCCATTCCTGACTGAGAAACTGCTTGTATTGGTTTTCCCTCAAGGGCCTCACTTACAGTAAACACAGTTAGGGCTAAAGACATTATCTACCATATATCATCATTAGAAACTGCCTGCTGCTTTTAGCTTTGCTTTGGGTGTAGTCTGCTCTACACAAGCCATCCCTCAGTGATTAGGATGCTGCAGCTCCATGTCCTAAAACCCTTCTTAACTTTAAGGGGTGGACAGCATTAAACACTGTAGACTCTAAATCACAGTATAATGACTTTACTCAAAAAATGCTGCAAAAGATTTTAAATCTGATTCCAAATTTAAGCTGGAAAGGCTGAACTACTGCTGGCTGGAACACCAGGCTGGCTAAGAAGGGGGACAGGATGGTGGTACATGGTTCCCAGGAATGTGGACACCCATCTTTGCATTCTCCTGCATCAGCTTTGGTTTTATGGCGAGTGACTGATGAGTGACTGTCAGGAATGAATGTAAGAGGCTTAAACCAACATTTCCTGGCTTTGTCCTGAAAGTGACTTTATACCCAGAGGATGCCAGCTGGACAGGGTGCAGATAACCTATCCTTCCAGATCAGCTGGGAGGGATAGAACTTTTCACACTTTCTGTGTGCTTGAGTGAGGTGCTTTAGTTTCAGTAATTCCTGTGCAAAAAGCACATCACAGCCCGGCACAGGCCACGGACACACCTCCTGCCAGCAGATCCTGTTACAGTCCCTCCCCACGAGAGAGTGAGAACCCGAACCTGAACTCTCCGACTCTGAGCTGCTCGGAGGTCTCGTCCCTCACAGAACTCATGGAATACCCAGAAGTGTTTCAGAGCAGAGCAGGAAGCTGACGGGCTCGGGCACAATGTGACTGATCAGTCCCTACAAAAGCACTGATGAGGCAACTCTGGGTCTTTCTCTACTGTCACTCGTGTCATTCGGGTTTTGTCAACTCTGCTGATTAATGCTGTTACAACAATCCAGAGACAGGTTGCAAAGGCAGATGGGAAAGTGTCACAGCTGACAGACAAAAAAGAGGAAAAATAGTATTTCTGAGCTTCTTAATGCACTGGTCTGTCCGACTGCTCCAGGAAACACTGAGCCCTTTTACCATGAGCCACTGAGAGCATCACTCAACCATCAGCACAGCAAGAGAAATACTTCCATTTGCTCTGCAGAAAAAAACTGTATTTCACAGCAATGCCACTGGCTGATCTATTAATCACTGATTTGACAATTTTCTGAGAAATAAAATGAAATGGATGCCAGGAGCAAAGGGGTCAAGGAAAAAGACCAGATTCAGCCATGAAAGGTTTTATCATCTTTTAATTTCTTGCATAATGTCGTTGTTATGTTCCTAGTTGATAGAGGCACCAAGAAACAGATGAGTTATAATAAATTTCTCTGACCAGTAATTTTGTGAGAGTTAATGAGAGACAGAGCAGTGCACAGCATATCCAGAGGTGCATAATCTAACTTACTCTTGTTTAATTATTATTTTTTGGGAAGAAACACTTCCCCTCCAAGCAGGGCTGCTCGAGAGAAGCATACTGTGTTCAAATTAATCTGCTCTCTGACCTGTCACTTGCATGAGTTCCTTATGCTCTGAGAGCAAAATCATTTGGTTAGGAGCACCAGTCTGTCTCTTGATCTTTCAGCACATAATCACTGGGCATTTTGCCTGTCAAAATATCTGAGAAGCAAATAGAGCACCTCATGTACAGCACTGAAATCCTCCTGAAAACAGTGTCCAGTAAAATACAGCTGAGTCATGTCACAGTTTCGTGCTGGAGGAGTCCTCTGTATCTTCTTTTTCAGACTAACCTACTCAAACCACTTAAAAATGGCATTACAGAGCTTCAGACACTGCAAAACTAAGCTAAACTCAACTGAAACACTTGGCTTGTGCTCAAGAATACCCTGTCTTGGGCATATAGTCATCATCTTCTTTCCCACAGTGCCTCCTAACAACACTCACACAAATAAATTAGCTTTGGATGGGCTCTGCTGATGTTATCTTCATCTTCCCGGGTCAACATTTTAAGATCCTTCCACAAAAACAACCCAAGGAGTTTAGAGCCCAATAACTATTTCTTTGGCATATTCTTTTGTCTTATCTTTTCCTTTCTGTACAGGCTCACACAGACAGCCAGGACTATTCCCAATTCCTGCACTTACTGGAGTACCCAGCCTGGTCAGTTCTTCAGTGTGTCTAATTTCTGGTCTTTGGGGGTGGTTTTCCATTATTTTACTATCACCAGATACAGGGATGTTTCTTGGCTTGCTCAGCAAGCTGGCACAATTGCCATCCAAGTGAAGGGCACAGCAGCCCAGCCAGCTGGTGCCCACAAGGGTACACTGTGCAGGGGCAGAGAACTTCTCTCCTCATGCCAGAAAAAATAAAGCTGGATCAGTCTGGTTTTCACTTGACCACGGTGATCACAGCTACCAACCTCTCCAGGATGCGTGGTTGCTTTTTCACAGGGCCCGCAGAATAAGGACTGCATTAAAAAGGGTGGAATATCAGCAGTTATTTGGGACTGAAACCTGAAATAGCAGAAAATTACTTTAAACTGAGCAAAAATTAGAAGGGACATACCCCGACATAAAGATGTGGTTTCACAGCCTGACAGGAGAGCATTAAGCAAGTTCTACAGTGCAGTCTGTATCTTAACAACCATCCTACTTACAGCTGATTTCAGGATAGTTCTCTCCCTGGATCTCCTGTATTACCTTTGCACACCTTTAACTCTCTACAAGTCCCTCTTGACATAGTTTCAGACACTGGCTGATAAACATTTGAACATTGCTGGACAGCTTTCAGAGACCAGTTCCAAGCACAAGACTAACTTCCTGTCATGTCTTTCGTTTCCATCAAGAAAAGCACTGCATACAAAGTAGAAGGGATCATTTTAATTAGTGAGGGCTTGATACCTCAGCTGCTGCCCAATGCTCAGCAACAGGGTCATTCAGGTATGAGAGGGCTCCAGGAGCAAGCCCAAAAATAACTTTAAAGGTACCTAAATTGTAAGGAACAGAATTACGGAGGACTGCAGGTTCTGGCCCCAACTTCAGCTACAGAAGAAAATCCCATTATCCTGTCCCCACACAGATCTTTGAATGGCCTACTTTGAACTCAGTGATAGAAAGGATTCATTGCTTTTAAGCTGTAATCTTCATGTAAGAGAGGAGATACTGGGTTACAGACCTTGTGAGTGACCATTAATAGGCAATACTCTTTCTTGTATTTTTGGTGGAATAGATGATAAGAGATCTAAGTAGATGGCTCTGGGTTTTTCATTACTTCTGTTTGGTTTTGTAATTCTCTAATTTTGTTAACTATTCTGTAAAATTACTTGGAACCAGATATTTCGGGATATCAGATATTAATACATTTTAACCTGAGGCTTCTAAAATTGAAAAGCAGAGGGGACAGAGGTGTCTCGGTCCTGTCAGTGCCAGAATCCCGGAGCTCTGGAGCTCTGCAGGCTGCAGAGGGCAGCAGCCTCTAACCCAACCCCAGCAGGGTGAGCTGCACCCAGAACAAAGGCCATGTGGGTTTGTGGGCTTGGAATCCACTCCTACACACCCGAGTGCTGTGGTATCTGTACAATCCCAGCGAGAGGTTTCCATTTTAATACAATATTGTCTCTACTTATTAATGTAAAACTAATGTGCATTTTTGATTTTATGACATTGCTTTCTATATGTCACAGTCACAATCTCAAAAACTGTAGCTGTATATGGTTATACTTTGCAGATAACTTGTATAAATTATTCTTTGGCCAACAGCATCTTTATCAAGACACCAGCCACACAGAAAAGCTGCTTTGTCCTTTGTGCAAGTCAGAGTACAGGGAATGCTGCTCTCCCTCAGTGGGACCTCTTTTCTGGCAGATTTTTGTTAAGTGCTCTGGAAGTTCAGCTAAGGGAAAAAGGTAAAAAAAGACATGATTATGAACTATAAAAAAGGAATATATGTTCTCTTATAAAATGTCATTCTCTACCTACCAGGCAGGTGAAGCAATCTTCCAAGAAAATCTCAGCATAGAAATACCAAGAACGTTTTGCATTTCTAGGAATTTACTGATTGGGACAAAGATTGATCTTTGATTGTGTCAGTAATTCAGCCATTAACCTGCCACACCTAACAGCAGCTGTGCTGAGCTCTTTCCATCCTTTATCTTATAGAAACGATGCTCTAACCTGCTGCTTCTTTCAAGTGAGGAAATTGAAGGAAGGTCCAGGTGTTCAAGATTTAAATTTAATTCTCTTGTAAAGAAAAAGAAAAAAGAATTTTTCAGATAATTTCATTTGCTTCCAGAAGCTGAAACAGAATATCTCAGGTTGGAAGGGATCTATAGGGATCATCAAATCCAACTCCCTGCTCTTCACAGGACTACCTAAAATTAAACTTAGGAGACACAGATCTAAAAACCAAACAAAAAAAATCCATCTAAACTCATAAGCTATGGATGCTCAAAATTAACAAAAGGGTGCATCTGCCAGTGCAGGGCCCCATGCTAGGACTAAGGTTAATTACTGCCCCAGTTAATTAGAGGACTCCAGAGCCTCTGGGAGCCTCCCCCAGGCTGAACCTGCAGCAGCTCCCTTACCTCAGGCTCCTTCTGGCTGCAGGAACTTGAAGCCCCTCTCACGAGAGGGATCAGGCACTGGGATTCTGTGGTTTTGTGCCTTTTGCGTCCTTCGACCTTCTGGTACCAGACAGGAGCACACTCACCCTCTGTGTGCAGCAGCATTCCCTGGGGGAAGCAACTTTTTAAACATTCTGATTGCACTTGCAACAAGTCTTTGCAAAGCCTGTGCGGAGTCAGCACCATCTTTGCACAGGAACAGATATTCCTGGCCTATTTAAACTGTGTTCAATCTCCTTTTCACGTTGTCCACTTCTATAATTAAAATAGAGTTCTAGGAACAACTGGAATCCTGAGATACTCATTCTTCTGACTGCACCAAAGTGTGTCACTGGACAATAATTCAGGCATCTGACCACATGCTGCTCCTTACATCAGAAACATCTCAGACTTGCAAGCCAGTGGTACTGATCAGCTCTTTCAAGCATCTCAGTCCTCACCACTGAATTAATTACCTGGATCTGGATAACGAACTTCCCGAGTGACCCTGAGGGTTAAGGGTCCACTCCTCTTCCTTCCCAGATCAGCGTGATGATCTATAAGGTGGTTTTGTCATGTATATCCTGTAGGTGGCAATCCTGTTGATTCCCATGGTTGGAAAAATCAGAAAACCCTTTAATTCAAGCAGAAAATGTTAAACCTCTTGGACATGCCAAGCACAGCCCAGCTGTATAATCACCACTGTCAGCACCACAGTCACATCAGCAGAGCAGGCTTTATTCTCCCTGCATGAAATTTCACAATTCCCTATTTTTTTCCAGTCTATGAGTCTAATCCTTCATGGTTCTGGCTGTAGGAGTTGTTAAGGTGTGATAACCAGGAAATGCAATTCCATTCCTGTAGCAGGGTGTCTCTGCCGTAGCTTTCGCACTGTGCTCCATCACTCCGAGGCACCAAGGGCTCAGCAGTGACCTAGCAGCTCCCACTGATTCCCTGCAGCTCTGCCTGCTTTGTCCAAGCCAAACTGTGTGGTCCAGGCTGAAAGCATAAGAATTTCTGTTGGTGGCAGGGATGTGTTTACAGGAAAGCAGAATTTGCTGTGAATGCAAGGAGTTTTCACCTAACAGGACAGATTCTCCTCTTGAACACCATTAACAGCAACAGTGGTCAAAACCAGCAAAAATTTAAAAAAATAAATAAATTTTGAAATGTTCCCACTGACTTTTCCCATGTATTGTTTCAAGAATTTTCAAATACCAAGTTAGGATTGTGGATTTTTTCCAACACCCAAAATAAAAAGAGGAAAACAATAAAACACTTTTCATAAAGGTATTCCTTGCAAACCAAGAAGGACCTTCACTCATTTTCCTTTGATTCAATTATTAATTTTGAATTAAACTGTTAAGTGTTTTCTGCCTCACATCACTGATGCGTAAGACTACATGGACGTTATAACCATCTTTCTGACACCAAGCTCAGAGCTTTTAGAACTGTTATTTTAAAAGGAAAAAAAAAAAGAACAAAAAAAAAAGGAAAACCCATGACTTTTGTGCTAGTAACAAAATGTACCAATGCCTGGGGTCTCAGATCAGAGGGGTTGCGGAGGGTACAGTGATTTTTCAGATTCCTGTATGATGTGCTGCTGGTTCTCTTCCTACATCTTATGTCAATAAGCAAATTACTAGAAAAAGCCAGTGTCCAATTTGTCCTATTGGAGATGATTTTCATGTGGAAAGCATTGCGCAGAAGTGCAATGCTTTGAGCTGTGTGCCACGTGTCACCAAATATTTACTTTGCACATTAAAGCAACTCATCTCTAGATCTTATCTGAGAAGAATGGTGTTTCATATTTGAGTCACTGTTATCCTTCTTGTGTAATCAGTGTTTCAAGAAAATGCTGCTTTCAGATAGCAAACAGGACAGGCCAGTTCCCAGCCAAGAGGAGCTGTGTTCAGCTACAGTAAACTGGCATTTTAATTGGGAAAGGAATTTTTCTACCTGCACTGTATTTATGGCAGACAATAGCAGGAGTATTCACAGACACTGACATTTCTTGAATTACAAAATACTTCCAGCTCCAGATACCACTGACTGCACACAAACACCTGCTGGTGTAAACAGGGGGAGAACTGTCTGCACAAGGTCTCTGCTTTCTGTAACTGGAGAAATGGTTCAGATTTTTCACCAAGCTTTATTAGCAAAGGATCTTTACTCATTGTTAGTTTTCCAGTAGCAGAGAAGCTACATCAAAATATGAGTTATGTAATAAAATCTTAATTCAACTTTATTTTTGTCATGCTTTAACAGAGGTTGCAGTCAGCTGGGCTAGACTGAACACAAAACAGCAAGAAAGAGACAATCTTGCTTCAAAGAACATAGGAACTATTTAAAAGGGAGCAAAGAGAGAATTAAATGTCAGTTTCATCCACCTACAACTCAGGAGCACAGCATGAGCCACTTCTCTGAGGCCCCCTAAAGTCAATGGAGAGACACAAAAAACTCCTTTGTGCCCCATTCCACCTGCACAGGCGGGTGAACGAGGCCTGGCCAGGAGGAAACCTGTCCTCACAGCTCTGCTGGGTGCTCTCTCCTGTCCTGGGCCAGGCTCCAAACCTTCTAGAGCTTCCCCAGGGGCAGCTTCCTCTACGTGGGTCATGTAGGGCTTGATATCCAGCAGCACTCTGGCTCTGCAGAAATCCCCAGGTGAGAATTTACAGTCTCTATCCCACAAAGATCCTTCTGATCTTAACTCCACAGTTAAAACATCCACAGTCAGAAACAGGGCTACCAGCTACATGCACAAAAAACTATAAAGATCTTGAATCCAGTTTTCCCATCCTATGAGAAACTGTAAGCAAAAATAGGAAAGAAGCCACCAGTAGTTGTGAGCAGCCCCTATGTGCAGCAAGTGGCTATTTTTTATGACGATAGGAAAAGCAATCATCACCTGATGGACTAATTTATAATGATGATTGCACCCTTGTTTATCTCTGATGGCATACATGATATTCAGGGGGCGGCTGATACAATCTTTCTGCTTGCCAAGCATCACACTGTTTCTCCTAGAGCAACCACTGTAATTAAGATTGAGAAACAAAGCCAGTGATACACATGTAAACCAAAGTCTAAAACCACTCACTTCCCCCACAGGCTGGAGAATCATGGCGAGGTTGGCAGGGGAGCACAGCAGGCACAAAAGAACGTCTGGCAGGAGACAGGAGGGTCTTTGCACCCCCTGAGCTCACCTGCAACAAAAGCTGCAGGTGACAGAACACCCAGTGCCACTCGGAGCAGGGGGCAGAGCTGGCACTGCCTCCTGTGCACCTGCAAAGAACCCGCTGAGCTCCAGCCACGGCAGGGCCTTCCCCAAGTGTCAGCTTGGCAGCACGTTGAGTGAATTAAGGCTGTTGTAAATATTTAAGCACTTAAGCCACCCTACATCACAGCCAGAATTTGTTGTGTATGACTGCTTTTGGATGCACTCATGGTTTCATCACTTCTTTTTCTCTGCTGTTCAAGGACAAGAAAAGGCACCCATCCCCTAAGAAATGGGCCCTTTCTCCCACACTGATTTCCCGACATATATGAAATGACTGACCTTAATCCATTTTTTCTACAGATATTACCATCCTCCCTTTTTTTTCTTCAATATAGTGTTTTCCCAAGACCTTAAAGCACCTCTTCAAGGAATAGTATGTTGCCATATGAACATGCAGCGACTTTCCTAAGAAAATATTGTCAAAATAAAGTCTCTCCACAAAACATTTGAGTTTCAATAAAGCATCATTTTAACATTTCTTGTAAAATTGAGTTATTATGATCAGTCTATTATTTTCCTTTACATGAAGAGAACGCAGAGGAGTGAATAACTTGCCCAATATCACATAAGAAACCTGTGACAGAGCAGAGATTTGAAAGGCAGAAATGGGATCAGCCACAGTTACTGTAAGCCATCTTTTCATATTTCTAGTTTAGACTGGAGATGTGTCTCTTGTGAGGGGACTGTGCAGCTACTCTGATGATGTGTGTGTAGTGCACAAAGTGCTGAGCCTCCACTTGGGCAGTGAGGCAAACCTCCTTCATGTCTGTAGGAGAGGGTGGTGATGTGCTGTCACCATTAACAGCACCCAAACACCAAAACATCCATTAACAACAACAAAAAATCTCTGATTTCAGAGTTTCCAAGTTGTGGTGACAAAAGGGGCGTGAAAACTTGGAGTGCATAACAGTTCCCTCTCTTCTTCCTTTACCCATGGGCAGTTTCCCAGCTGTACTGGGAATTATACAACACTCTTTTGCTAATTACTGTGCAATCCTGACCTTCCAAGCTCAGGGGTTTCCTGCACTGCTGCAGCCCTTTCTTGAGTAAGATTTTGCCCAGGAGCTGAGTCAACAGCATGTTCTGTGTTGATGATGTGAGTCTGCCAGGCAAACCCAGGGCATCATGCTCTGTCCTTTTAGGAAGCACTGGGGATGGGCTCCTGCTGTGGAGGAAGATCTTTGTGCAAAACAGTTTTGCAGGAGGTTCAGATGAAGCAAAAATGATTCTTACTGAGAGGGTCACAGCCACCGTTATACTTGGATGTGCCAAATGTGTGGTATCTGAGGGAGGTGGTTTTGTCTCTGTTTCTCGCCTTTCAAATATATTTAAACTGGTAATAAATTCAGTTAGTTTTCCCCAGGTCAGGTCTGGTTTGCCTGGGATGGTAATTGGTGAGTGATCTCCCTGACTTCATCTCATCCGAAGAACACTTCCATCTCATTTTCACTGCTGAGGAGGAGAACAAGAGGATCTGGGTGAGCATCTGGCAACCCACCACAGAGACAAAGCACCTATTTAATGAAAATCCAGTTCAGCCACAGACCTGCTTACCAAGAAGATCCCAGCTAAAATATCATGGTTATCAGCCTGCACAGAGATCTTTGCTGATCTAAGCACACTTAACTGGTCAGAAAGTTAAAATGATCGCTGATGTCAATAATACAATATCAGAGCCCCAGCTACCTGGGCTTGTGTTTTTCATCATTCTTTTCTCAGAGAGAAGCACAATAGGTGAGGATATACACTTTCCTCTCCATTGCCCTCAAGTTATTCCTGTGCTGCTTCTCATCATCTCCATTAGCTTTCAGCTTAGCATAAAGGAAAATTTCTGGGATATTGGAAAAAAAACAAACCAACAAAAACAACCTCTGGTGTAAGCCTGTCACACAACATTCCTTTTGTGACAGAGCAGGTGTGAGCAGTAGGCTGGGACTGTAGCAAACTGGGGTAATTATACACTGTGCACAGCTGACTCGCACCTTGCACGGGATGCCACTGGGGCAGGACCGAGTCCATGTCACTGCTCAGCTGTGGGCTCCTTCCCCACACACAGCCAGAGCAAAGACATGGATGAAGTGACCACCTTTTGAAGCTTTTTTCCTCCCCAGATTTGCCAGAGCTACATAAAGGTAAGAGCTTTCAAATTGCCTGGGATCAACACTGTGTTTACTCCTCAGGAGGTAGAGGAAGGGAGGTGACAAAGGTGACAAGGACTAAAGCAGACAGTGAGTTCAGGGTTCTCTGGCAGCTGTGGTTCTCTGTTGTGAATGTTAACTTTTCGTGTCAAGCTCTCAAAATCTGTAAGCCTCTCTCATGTTCCTAAAATCTGGAGGCAAAGATTTTTCTCAGGATATTTTCTCTTTCTCCTAGAACAGATCAGAGATGGAAGAGAGGAAAAGGAGCTTTCTGAGAAGGTAGAAATGAGAGCAGTAATAAGGATGAAAATTCAAGCTATAATGCACCATAGGAAAGGGCTTAGCTCACACATAAAAGCAGAGCACACACCTGCTTGCTTCAAATGAATTTATTCATAATAACTTTGTAAGAATTGCTAAACCAGGTCCAGATGCTGTAGGACGCATTACTTGAGCTGCTCTATCAGCTTTCAATGGAAGGACAAGTTATGGACATTATTTTTAAAAGGGTATAAATGAAATACTGGCTACCCCATGATTCAATGCTGTTGGTGAGGGAATATTCATCTATAAAGGAATTAAATTAAAAGTTGGCAAACATCAATTTTTAAAGTAATGATGAAGTGCTGGAAACAATTGTGTAAGGCTGCCCTTAGTTTTGAAAGCTAAAAGGGAATGTGAAAGACAAAACTGTGTTCATAGAGGACAAAGGCTGAATCTAAACTCAGCGTTTCCTATCTTCTGTGCGCTCAAGTTTTAAGGCGTAACCAAATGTGACCATGTCACAGCAGAATTGATGCAGTATCTCCCCGAAGCAGTATTTCCATCCACAACAGAGCACGCAAAACCAAGATTAATTAATTGTTAAACGTCACGGTGGCAGAACAGGTACTGAGCCCATTTTTTTTTCCACAGTGCAGGTTAATGCACAAACCACTGGACAATACATCCCTTTAGTGGTCATTACTCTATTTTTGGAATGGTAATTAGGGAGGGACAAATTCTAATGCAATCCCAGGGCCCAGCTGTGCTCACCCTTCAGAGCAAGTACCCTTTAAATGCGAATAAAGTTGGTCAAGGGAACAAGGGATTATACATCAAACAGTAAATTAAGGAACAAGGTTTAATAGATAAACCTGGTTTGCATCAAAGGTTAGCACAGAAAGCATTGATGGATCTTATTCAGTATTTTAATTAATAACCTTAGCAGAAATATAGGAGTGGCTAATAAAATGTATGACTTAAGAAACAAATTATGGAAGCAGAAAATCTACTACACAGAATAAGAAAAGTTAGAGACCTGCTGTGGCAGTATTTGTATGCATTATAATGCTACAAAGCAGTGCACCTAGAAAACTACCAGAAATTTCAGCTTCAAGATGGGAGTTCATGAGTACAGAATGACAGTGGAGGAGAAAGACCTGCTGCTGGTTAATGACAACTTAAATACAAACCACCAGCGTGAGGTGGCTGTGGAAAAGGAAATAAGTGCTGCTGGATTGTTCTGCAGACAGCTTTTCCATTAAATACAAGATGACATTCATATCATTCCATAGGCTGAGGACAGAGATCACTGACCACTCATGGACAAGAAGGATGAATTCACTTTACAGAAATGAAAAGGACTCAAAACCTTGCTTAGCCCTGTGAAGGAAAGGCTGCAAAGGGACAGGAATGTTCTCTGGGCTGGCTCGAGGGGAGAAGGTTTTCTGTAAAAGCATGATGCTGGCACAATAACACACAGCAAGGAACTACCATTAATAATTCTAGACTAGAAGGTTTGTGAAAGTTTACAGTGCTTTGGATTGATTTAAGGTGAGAGCAACAGGAGCAGTGAATGTACTGAATTATAGACTAGGGCTCCCTTCAAGAAGGATTAACCTTAAATAAACATCTGATGTGGGACAGGACTGGAAAATCCCAGCAGTCCCCGCCTATCCAGCAGCCTTGTGAGTGCACATATCGGGGAGTGAGTCAAGGCAGTCAACAGACAAGAAAAGGAACCAGGGGAAGAGTTTCCAACAGAAAATACGGTGCATATTCAGTCAATCACCCACAGCTATGTCCTCTCCATTTGAAGAGGCTGGTAGCCTGATCCAGGCTTAAAAGCCAGAATAAGTGTGATATTAAAAAATTAATTTCATGCGTAAAGAACGGGGAGTTGGCAGAGCATTCTTCATCTCCTTTAAAAGGTTGTCTGCTTCAGATATAATGAATACTTTTTAGAGTCCAACTTCTCATTTGCTGCCAGCAGTCCTCTCTTTTAGCTTCTATTTAAGAATGAGAATAAGCTAATACCTGAATGCTGCTCCCCAATTATGTTTGTCTGTATTAGAGCTGGAACTATTCCTTCTTGAACATCTGAAAACCCTCAGCACATTGTGAATGTTACCCAAAATGACCAACGCAGGACTAAAGGGAAAAGATCTTTCCACCGAGGAATTCAGTGTTTCATTGCTAGCCAAAAACTGGAATTAACTGTTTCAATCAAGTGAAACAGGCTTTTGATATTGTTCAAGCCCCAGGTGTAATTGCATGCCAGCAATGGCATTTTATGGCCACTCTTTAAAAAATCAGAAATTTAAATTGCCTCATAAACACAGCTGGAAGGCCTAAATGCCCAGGAAAACGTTAAACTAGTGATGACAGGAGAACAAGAACATATTGCAGCAAACTGAAACCCTTTGGGCCAGTGTCCTACAAGCCAATAGGCCCCTGGAGAAAACTGCTATACCTCCATATGTCCATGGAATGTGATCCCCTACTATCATGTTTTAATGCTAATCTTCCAAAATATAAAACTTTTGAATGTAGTACCCTATACTCTTCAAACACCCGAATCTTAAATTTCCTCCCAAATTCCATGTTCCCTTTTTTCTGTCCTGAACACACCCTCACTGAATAGCAAATCCCACACTGACATCAAATGAAGCTGGAATGGAGATTAAACACTTCTTATAAAGCCACTGCTTGCTGAGATGCCATCCTTGAGAGCCAGGTATGAACCTGAGAGCAGAATTAGTACTGCAGTGAACTTCAATTTTCAAATGAAACCCCTTTGCAAGCACAGATGACAGTGCCTGTGCCTCTGCAGGCACACTTCGAGTTAATCCCACCTATGGGGTTATTTAGCCAACAGGCACATTCGGGAGGGACGTGCAGAGGTGCCGGTGAGAGCTGGAGAGTGGGGCTGTGAGTGGAATTTCACAGCTTTGCTTGCCTGCATGGGGCTGCTCTTCACACCCAAACGCAAGACCCTGGAGGAAATCAGAGGAAGATGATGGAAACTGCCTGCCCATTCTTCCCTGGAATCTGTCCTTCCTGGAACAGATAGGCTTTGTCATTTGCACCTCACTTTTACTGAATTGGCTCTTTGTGCATATGCCTCAGGGTGTGATTTATTTCTTTTTTTTAAATACTGATTTCCACAGGATTTAAAGTCAGCTTTATTTTCCAGTGCATATCCATATGTAGAAGAGACTAAAACTTGAGAGAATCCAGGGAATTGTTTTGGGGGCCCTGGGACGATGCATTTCTGCCTGCAAATCAAGCAGTTCGCAGTTCTTTGAGTCAATCTGCTTCAGATAAACCCAGGCTCACTGCAAGAGAGCTCCAGGGGCTGCTCTGCCCTTGCACAGAGCTCTGTTTGCTCAGGGTGACTGCAGAGAAGGCAACTCACATCACCTCCTAAGCTATTAATTGTGACCCTCCTGAGTGTTACTGTAGGGAAGTTTATAGGGCATTTTCCTGCTCTTCAGGAACTGCTGCCTGATATTTCTCCTTATGACTTTTCCTCCAGGGCTACTCACACTGTTCTCTCCCGTATCTTCCTCTCCAGCATCTGAAAAAGAGGGAAATCTAGTTCCAATCTATGGCAGCAACTCCTACAGGTTTGGGAGTCACAGCCCTAAATGGCTCTCAGGCACCTTATACATGGTTAGAACCAGGAACTGAGAGTAAGAACTTCTATGTTAAATTAAAGGATCTGCTGAGTTGCATAAACCACCCTAGAAAATGCCTTTCCTGGACCTCTGGACTTGCAGCATTCAGGCCCAGAGGGTATCCAAGCCCCTGGTGCTTTCTCTCACACAGGCTGAGGTGACTCTTGCAGAAGCTGAGCCCAGATGCCCACCCCGCTCTGGGGCAGATCCTCCCTCCCAGCATACAGAGCTGCTGCAGCACCAGCAGCAGCCCTGAAAATGAGCAAATTCAGGGCTTTATCAACAGCCTCAGCCCACAGCTTCTGTGCTTGGCAGCTCCAATAGATCAAACACGAACCTGGCATCCCACACTATTCCCTGCTCTGCTGCTGATTCACTTTTGCACCTCGTGTCCTACACATTTACCTGGTGATATTATCCTGATACCTCACTGGGTGGAGCCAGGATTAGTCAGTGTGTGCTTGCTCTCAGCAGTTAACTTGACAAATTCTCACCGTGTTAGCCATTATTATTCGCTCCTACCCTGTGCCTCTTTTGCAGGCACCTGCCTGGGCTTACAGGCACTGGATGGAATTCAAAAGCCCTTTCTTCTTTTTCCTGTTTCACAGCGAGATGCATTCTGCAGAAGTGTCACCCAAAAGGACACCACCCAGTATTTAGTGTATGGTGTTTCAGTACCAAGATAAGAATAAGACAAAAACTTGGAGACTCCCTGTAATTTTGCCCACTAATCCCTGTCCCAGGGGAACAGCTCTTGGCCAGCCCTGGCTAATGTAACATTATCTATCACCATACTCCTGAGCCCACAGTCACTGCTGACACACTCTCTTTCTTCTCCCTTGGCTCTCACAGCTTCATCCTACCCAAATTCTCTCGACTCTCACCTTTTTTCTTCTCAGTGGGATCCTCACGAAGCTTCAGCAATGGCCTATTAATACCTCTGACATCCCCAATCACCTGTTTTAGCTCCTTTATAACAATTATACCGAGACGCACCTTTCTCCAGCCATCCTCTCCAATCCATGTATTTGCAATTTCCTTAGGCATCTTTGGCCTTAACGTGGCCAGTGCTGGATTTCTGTTTTTTTCTCCACACCATCCTACCTATTCCCTTTATTATTCATCCTGCTACCATTTTCCATATCACCTGCTGTTCATCCAGATTTGTGAAAATTACAGCACTTCTTCCCCAATGATATTTTCAATTTCCTTCTTTTTTTCCTCCCTGAGGGACTGATGCTTTATCTCAGCACTACTGATCCCCCCTCTTTTGTCCTCCCCACCCATATTGCCCTCCAACACTCCTGGGGAACAGACCTGTTGAGATCATCCTGCCTTGCCCAGTAATTCCTCTGCTGCTTCTCTTTGACCTCACACACTCGGGCAGTTTGTTCATCTGTGCTCCTTTTCCCCCCAAAACTTCCCTTCCTCGCTGACCTGTGCAAAAAACCTGTGCCTCTCTTCTGCAAAGGACTCTTACAGTAAATGTCAGTAGGAAATCAACCAGTAAATACTGGTTCAAGGGGCAGCTAGGAGTAATTAACGCCTTTCCACTGACAGAAATACAAACACACATCTCCATCCGTGTCCTCTTCTTCCCACTCGCCTTTATTGCGAGGGTCAGCTCCTGCCAACACCTGCAAAACACGCATTTTGTGGCCTGATCTTGCTCAGAGCCTCAGGCAGCGCAGTCATACATAATAAGGATGTTTCCCAACAAAAGCCTGTCACCTACCGATGAGACAATGGTTTCACAGGACAAAGCTGGTCGTGATAATGATGATAAGGTTGCACAATAACCCGAGGAAAGACAGATCCAAATTGCCACTGATTGCACTGACTTAATCACACGTTGTCTTGGGGTGACTCT
>VZTD01004054.1:3120-26496 GCA_013397725.1 Rhagologus leucostigma
AACAACAACAACAACAACAACAACAACAACAACAACAACAACAACAACAACAACAACAACAACAAAAAACCACAAAAATCACATTTATCTTTGCTTATCGCTCTATTAGGACAGGACAGAGCCAAAGCCTGGGGCAAGAAATGCCCGTTTCGGCCCGTTTCGAGCCTCGCTGTGATCTCCGTGAAGCCGACAACAAACTTTTATCCTTTTTTATCCCTATCTCGCTTTTATCGCATTTTATCCTTTTCATCCCGTTGCTCCCGGGCCGCGCATACTCGCCACTCCCCATCGGCGCTATCGGCGTTCGGCGCATCGACTGCTCTGGGAGCGGCTTTGCCGCTTGCGCTGCGTCCCGGCAGGGCGGGACGGTGTGGCTGCCATTGAGACCGGAGGACGGACAGGAGAGGGGAGGTGAGGGGGTCTGAGATCCTGGGTCCAGGATCTAGAATCCAGGCGGGCACAAGGTGGGCTGGCTCGGGGTTCCCTCTCTGGAGTTTCTGTCCCGCCGTCGCAGCCCTCGCCCGCCCGGAGAGGGCAGGAGCGGGGCGGGTGTACGGCCTGCGGGCAAGCAGACATACAGACAGACAAGTCGCCCCCCAGGCTCGCGGTGCCGCTGCCCGGGGCTGCGAGGTGTCGCCGGCGATGGCAGCTGTCGCGGCCGAGGGTCGGAGCGCTCTGGCCGCCGCTAACGCCTTCCCTGTGTGCTCTGTCCGCAGGCAGGTTCGCAGGTGCCGCCGAGAATGGACATCAGGCCGAACCACACCATCTACATCAACAACATCAATGACAAGATCAAGAAGGAAGGTACAGGTGGCTGCCGGTCGCCTCTGGAACGGGGAGGTTGTCCAGTGAGGCCTGGTCATGCACTTGAACACGGCACTTGTCTTACAGCGGGAGTCCCCGGGCTCTGAAGTGCAGAGCACGAGGTGGTCATTAGCCGAGCTCTCGGCAAACGCAATGAAACAGTAGCTAAAGCAAAATGCACTTCCCACTAGATCAGGTTGCTCAGATTTCCCTACAGCCCAGTCTTGAGCACTTGCAGGGATGGGGAGTCTGCAGCCTCTCTGGGCAACCTGTTCCAGTGCCTCACCACCCTAACAGTAAAGACTATTTTCCCAGTATCAAGTCTAAGCCTCCTCTCAGTTTGAAGCCATTCCCCCTTGTCCTGTCACTCCAAGCCCTTGTAAATAGTCCCTCTCCATCTTGTAGGCTCCCTTCATGTACTGGAAGGCCACAGTTAGGTCACCCCTAAGCCCTCTCTTTTCCAGGATGAACAACCCTAAATCTCTCAGCTTTTCCTCATAGGAGACGTGTTCTATCCCTCTAATCAACTTGGTGGCCTCCTGGACTTGCACCAACAGGTCTATGTCCCTCCTGTGATGAGCACCCCAGATCTGGATGCAGCACTGCAGGTGGGGTCTCACCTGAGCGGGGCAGAGGGGCAGAATCCCGTCCCTCACCTGCTGCCCACAGTGCTTTGGATGCAGCCCAGGACATGGTTGGTTTCTGGGCTGTGAGTACTCATGTCCAGCCCTTTCTCCACCAGCACCCTAAGTCCTTCTCCCCAGTGCTGCTCTCCATGTGTCTGTCCCCCACACCTGGATTGATTGATACTGGGGGTTGCCCTGACCCAGGTGTAGCATCTTGCACTTGGTCTTGTTAAATCTCATAGGACTCCCATGGGTTAATGGTAGTGTGTCAAATTACCTGTTAAGATTACAAATTACTTTCTATTTCAATACAGGTCTTAAATTAATTTTTACAAAAAGTGTTTTGATAGAAAACATTTTTTTAATTAAAAAAATAGCATACTATGGTTAGTCAGGAGCAGGTGGAGGAAGTGACAGTGGACTGGTATTACCAAGTCTCAACAGCAGTAAAGAAGAGGCAGCATTCTTACATTGCTAAAATAGTTCAGATGTAAGGTTTGTGTGTTAGAATGACTGCACAGTACAGATGATTTCTTTAGCTTGATTTGGATAGGACTAAGGTTTAATTTGGCATGTATTGAGGTGATTGTAAATAATTAAAGTAAATCCATTTCAGCTGTAAGGTGCAGTAGGCGCATACAAAAATCACTTGGATCCAGAATATGCAAAAATACTTCATGTGAGTGAGAAAATTGATTAAACAGTTACAACCAAAATTTCCAACTTTAATTAGCCTTTAGGTAGTTACTAGTTTGCTGCCTTCTTGTTCTACATCATATCTCTTTACTGCCGCTTGTTTCAGTTTTGATTTTCTGGTCAGTCTGACATGGCTGTCATACATCATACTTGATTGTGTGAGGGCGTGTATGTATATACATATATGAAAATATGTTTTTACATACCCATATCTAATTGTTACTCCCTCAGAATGGTAGAGTGGATGGCACTACAACTTCTTCACTACCTGAATCCTTGAGGTGTGAAACCAAGTGTTGCACACCAGCTTACAAAACTTGGACAAATCAACTTGTACTGGTGCAACAGTTTTGACAAACTCATGTACTCACTGTGTGAGCTAAAGCTCATAAAAACATTGTTCCCAAAGGACAGCAGACTCGGTAGAAGTGGAAATTTGTATGCAACCTGTTATAATCTCTTTTCTCCTTTGGTCCCCAGAGCTGAAGAGGTCCCTGTACGCGTTATTCTCACAGTTTGGTCATGTGGTCGACATTGTGGCATTAAAGACCATGAAGATGAGAGGACAGGCATTTGTTATATTTAAAGAACTTGGATCATCTACCAATGCTTTGAGACAGCTACAAGGCTTTCCATTTTATGGGAAACCAATGGTAAGTTGTTTTGTTACCTTTGTAAAGAAGAAAAATATCCTGATGGTATGATACAGTGTTTTGGTACTTGCACCTTGGGAATGAACTGTCATATGTAGTTGTTACCAAATGATTACTCAGTCACATCACGTATCTGCATTTGTGCAAGCTGGAGGGATGCTGAAGAGACTGCAGTTACAATACACACACACTTTGAACTTAACATTTAGATTTCCTAATTGGGGGCTCCTTGTTTTTCTATGCTGGATTAAAGTTTTTAAGACCTTAAATACTTTCATTTTACTCATCATGTCTTCCATTGAACCAGGTAAATTAATTCTGTAATATTATTGAAATTAGATGTTTTCAGTTACTTTATGTAGAGTAACATTAACTACTCTTAGATTTGCAATGAGTAGCTAGAATATGATGCTTCCTTTTTGAGGTAACAGTGAGGAGGGTGGAGATCTCCAC
The DNA here is from genome assembly GCA_013397725.1 of Rhagologus leucostigma. Lineage (NCBI taxonomy): Eukaryota > Metazoa > Chordata > Aves > Passeriformes > Rhagologus > Rhagologus leucostigma. The sequence continues at coordinate 6,353 of VZTD01004054.1, forward strand.
AGTTTACTTTCCAGATGTGACCAGTGATTTTTTTTTTAAATTGATGGCTAGTTCTTCTTGACTGTAGATCACCAAACTAAGTAACTGCATTTCAGTATAACTTCAGTGAAACAAATATAATGCTGGTTGATAGAACATTATTTAGTAATGTACTTCATAACATGCAGAACAGCACAATTGACCTGCTTTGTTCTTGCCTGCTTGGATAATTAGGCATCTCTTAATTCTGCAACTGTTGGTGAGGTGTAACAATACATGCAAATGGCCCACAACTTCAGCAGTGGATGGGTCGGTTACTACTGGCTCTTAGCTCATGGCTTTGAGCACTGGAGAGAGCAGTTGTGCTGCTGAGCCACAAGCTATTTGCCTTAGCACCTTCAGATTCTCTAATGAAATCCTTCACACAGAATTTTGCAAGCTCAGTCCTGCCATTTATCCTTAAGGAGTTTTGTGCTCGGTAGAACTCAATAAGAAATAAAAAGATTAAGTTTTCATAAGCTTTCAAATGTACTTCCCTCTTCAAACATTGACTGCAGCCTGTATACTCTAAGCACTAAACAAAAGCATTGAAAGGAATCTTAAGCTGCTGTGTAGTTTTGTATTGAGATAGTCTCTGATAGGAAAAACAATAGGATTGTGTGCATAAACAATAATGTTGTGCACTGGTATAGTTATACCTGCATCTGCTTAATCTTCTTTGGGGAGCCTTTGTCAAAAGAACAGCAGCATTTATGCAGTCCTGTTGGGATTAAGGTGGGTACTTGCCTTTTCTGTTTAAGAAGTTTGAGTTTTGCTGCACTCAACATTTCTGCAGAGATCTGTGAAATTACTGTCAAATTTTAACTCCCCTTAAAATGAAATTAAAAACTCAGTTTTAATTGAAGCTAAATCAAATCTTCTCAAATGTCCTCTGTATATCTCAAATTTATCTCTGTGTACATGTTACCTTGACAGATGTTGAAAAGATGTTGTTAGATAAATGGAGTTTTGATTTCAATGAGCTAAAATTAGTAATTTACATATTAGGGGTTTTTTTTTAGACCTCTGTAATTGTGTTCAGAATTAACTATGAGAATTGGTTACTCTATAACTGTACCCACACTTTATAACAATGTTTTTAATATAAAAAGTTCGTGCAGAAAAAGTGTAAATATACAGTTAATGAAAGTGATGCAAAATGTTCAGTATTATTAACTGCAGAATATACTCTGTTTTTCTTTTTTCTTTTAAAAAGCGTATTCAGTATGCAAAAACAGACTCTGATATCATCTCTAAAATGCGTGGGACTTTTGCTGATAAGGAAAAAAGGAAGGAAAAGAAGAAAGCCAAAACTCTGGAGCAGTCAGCAAATGCACCAAATAAAAAGGTCATCCAGGTAAGCTCTGTTTCAAAGGAAAAAAAATTAAATCAAAACCAAAACAAACAAAAAACACCCCAAAAAAAAAACCCACACAAAAGCTATTCTAAATAATTTTTTTTAGGATTTACTATTGTCTTTTGTTACTTTTCAATTCCCTAAATTGGGGTCTGTTGATTATCTAGAGCTTTTGAGCATTTGCTAGAAGTTGAAGGAGAGGGAGCTGGTTATGTAGTCCTTGCTGTTCTTTTTTTCTTCCTAATTTGCTATTACCAGATGAAAATAAAGATGTAAGGCAAAGGTACAACAAACCAAAGTAGAAACTAGCCTCTTTTTAGAAAAGGAAAAAAAGGAGAGCGTGCTTATCTTTAGTACTGGCTTCAAGTGCTCAACCAGCTTTTCTCTTCAGTGTTTTAATCCCATGTTACCCAATAAGGACAAAAGAATGGTAATGAGAATAAGATAATTCATTTCCATTAGATATTAGATGTTTGATGTTAGATTAACAGGAATTGGTTTGGAATTCATCTCCACTAAGGGTTGGCCCACCTGAACTAACAACATTTAGTAGTTTCTGTGCTGAAGTATAGCAGAAAACATCAAGGTACCTGACCAGTTCCCCCCAGTTTATATACTGGACATGATGTTCTGTACTATGGGATATCCCTTTGGCCAGTTCTGATCAGCTGTCCTGGCTCCGTTCTGGCTTCTTGTGCTCGCTAGTAGAGCATGGGAAACTGGCAAGCCCTTGATTGAAACACGCACTACTTATCAACAACCAAAACATCAGTTTGTTATCAGTGTTACTCTCATACTAAATTCAAAACACACTGTACTAAGAAGAAAAATAATTCTATCCCAGGTGAAACCAGGGTACCTGTCTAGGCCTTCATTTTCAAAACCTCTTCCTGCCTGTCTATTAAATGAAGTTCTGTAATACGGAGAAATACTTGACTCAGGCATTAGATTGATCAGATAGTACTAATGTTATTTCTTTTGATTGCCTGGTTTTGGAGCTAAGCAAAATTCACACTCTTTGTTTCCTTTGGGAAGTATCTCACAGGCAGCAAATGTTCCTTGGATTGTAGCTCAAAAAAACCCTTAAGATATGTCTTGAGTTCTTGAGTTGTAGAGAAACGTGGTGATGTGTGCCTGTCTATTGCTAATGGAACACCTTTGTAAAACTGGTTTGTACTTTTTTGCTAGGGAGCAACACAGAATTCAGCCAATGCCCCAGGAACTACACCACAGAATCAGGTAATGCTTTTTTATTTTTATAACTAAAAGCACTAATGTTCATTCTCTATGAATAATAATTTGTTACACATGGAAGCTTGAGGATATATTTTACAGCTTTGTTTTTGTCCTATAGACATTTGTCTAACATCTATGTCACAGTAAACAAAACAAATCCCTCTTTTACTATATCTGGTTGACAGGAAATGAGAATCTGCAGTTTCTCATTACTATACAGAAAACCAAAGCATACTGGATTCTTAAACTTGGACTGTGCTTAGTATAAGTTGAAGGATTCTTAATTTTTTTCATTGTTAATAAATTCCCTTTAACTTACTTTTTTCTAGTAGCAGATAAGGAGAAGGAAAACAACACAGGATGCCAAAATACCTGACTAAACGCTTTATTTCAGGAGTTTGGGGGTTCTCTGCTCACTTTTTCTTTTTTCTCACAAGTGTCCTATTTTCCAAAGGATTGTGTGGAGATGTAGGAACAACTCCCTACACTTCATTCAGCTTGTCTGCTCAGTGACCTTCTAAATGATTCATGTTAGAAATGAAAGTGATAAAGAGCCAGGATTTGTAGGAGAGCAAGTATCATAGAAGAACATCTTTGCCTGCCCTGCGTCTTTCTTGAGTACTGTCCCTGTATACATAATCAACAGGGGAAAAGGTCTTGCTCCCTGGATTTTCAGGCACAGTATGTGTATGTCAGTTTGCAGCAAAGCACAACACTGAGTGTTTGGGTATTTCTTTGAACTTCAGAAGCTTATTTTCTAATGGCAGTACCTGGAATATTTCCATCAGTAGAAGGAGATTGTTCTGCTGAGGGTTTAACTTATTTGGCACTGCTTTGAGGATGTTTGAAGTCAGGGTGTCCGGTTTATTTTTACTTTTATAATGTACTCAATGACTTGAAGATTCCAGTATCAGCAAATACTCAGCCTTGTCTGTGGTGGGTGGCTACAAATTCATATTAGCAGGTAAATCTGTTAAAAAGACTATAAAGCTCTAAATCTAAAGTAGTTTCTAATTAAGAAGTTTGTATTGAGCTCTGTAATAAAACCATGTGGGTTTTGTGAGTTTTGGTTGCCCAGAGATACTCAGTATTTTGGTAGTACTGCAGGTGAACAGGGCTTGGCTTCCCACTGCTTTCCAGAAGGATGTGAGTCTTTCATATGTTCTACCACTGCCATACAGGTGTCTTGGACAGCACTGCAGCCACTACTTGGGCACCTGGGTGCAGAGGGTACTTTTGTGTCAGCTCTTGACTAGTTGAGTTTAAATGTGACATCTGAGACTGTATGGTATTGTGATTTTTGTGGAAGTAAGAACCTCTCCAAATTAATATATCCATATAAAAGAACCAAGGGGCTCTGTCTGCGTATTGATAAAGGTGTGCTGAAGCCCAGATAGAATGTTATGAGCAAAACTAAAAGAAATGTGAGTCTTGGTTCAAATAATCATGCAGGAAGATGCAAAGGAACTGTATGCATCTATGTATAGTCTTCTGAGCTTTGATCTTCTGTTGTTGCAGGTGCCTGATAACCCACCAAACTATATCCTTTTCCTTAATAACTTGCCTGAGGAAACAAATGAGATGATGTTGTCCATGTTATTTAATCAGTAAGTTTTGAATAGAAATTATTTCTCCTTTGAATTCTTCTGTAACCTGTGTGGGTTTTCTCAGTTGGCAAGCTGACTTTTTAGAAATAAGAGTTTCTTCTGAAGGTGTTTCAGTTGTTTGTCTAACTGCCAAGGTTACAGATGTCAGTTCTGATTAATTGGTTCAGAAAGCAAATCTGATCTTTTTTGTAGCTGGTTTTGATTGTGCAATTTATCTGCTATCAATCTGCACTGGATTTAAGCTGGTGACTGCAATACTAAAGTCTTTAGGACAGCAGGAGCGGTTTTAAAACTAGTTAGATTGCTCCTGTATGTGTACAGGACTGATTAAATTGCTTCCACATAATATTTCTTAATTGAGGCATAGTTCTAAGGATAGAACATGTAAAACCCTTCAATTTAAATCTTTGATTAGTAATAACTATTGCACTAGTAGATGTTTCTGATAAAAAGCTCCTGAAGAGAGATGTATTATCGAGCTAAGAAGTATTTTTTGACTCTCACCTTATTTTAAAGGTTTCCTGGATTCAAAGAAGTACGCTTAGTGCCAGGGCGCCATGACATCGCATTCGTGGAGTTTGAAAATGAGAATCAAGCAGGGGCTGCTCGAGATGCTCTCCAAGGATTCAAGATCACTCCATCTCATGCCATGAAAATCACTTATGCGAAGAAATAACCATACGTTCCTGTAAAGGAGTTCTGTGGATAAGTGGGGCTTTTTTAAAACACTGATAACTCTGATCAGCTAGCTAGCATGTTTGCTGTTCTCTGCAGAAAACGTTAAGACTTGAACGGAATTGCCACAGTGACCAGGGCACATGTAGGATTCCCACAGATCGCCTGGATAGTAACTTTTTCTGTTGAAATACTAATTTTTATAAAATAAAATATAAATATGCTGTTTTCAAGCCATGTTTTTTCCTCAAGTCTGTCTCATTATTGATTAGCCTTGCAGGACTTTATACAGTTAAAGAATTTTTAAGGTGATCCTTATTTCTCAGAAGTGAGTGCTAAAAAGTAGCTGTCTTCCCAGAGCAAAAAGTATGATCAGCAATGCTAAATGCCAGCCTATTCAGAGCCTATTCAACCTCATTATCAAGGGGACAGCTGTATTAGGAAATACAGCTTAACATTAGTGGGTTTTTTCCCCAGGTACAGATAGAAATTGATTACAGTTTGGCAGCAGTGTTTTTCAACTTGGTTTTGTCTTGGTGGCTGGCAGTAGAAGCAAGTCCCGAGAGGAAACATAAAAGTTTCTGGTTTTTAGCCAGGCTTTTCCAAAATACCTGTCCTAATGTTTCTGGGTTTCTCAGGTTTGTTTTACTTTCTTTTTTCTCATTTGTTAAAAACTGTCTAGGTTTTGTGTGACATGAAATACACTGGATGCAGTGAAGTAATCAGATATAGTATTGTGAGCTGTAACTGTTCTAAATATTTTGGAAAAAAATTAGTTTAAAGAGTTGTAGTGGTTTGTATCTGCAACATAAGCCACCTTTTTTTGCACAAGACCTGGAAAATTGAAATTTCACCTGCTCCCAGAGTACATTGCAACATAATGCCTCTTTCGCAGTCATCTCAATTACTGTCCTATCTCCATTTATGTATTTTTTCATTCTTTTTGGTGATTTTGTTTATGTGTGATTTCACAAGTATTCTAATACTTGCAAATTAAAATTGTTTCAATATGCCTTTAAGAGCAAAAATGACAGTTATTCCATCATGAACCTTTTATTTTTCCTCCTGCAGTCATCATTTTAAAGGTAATAATTATGCTGTCATTGCATCCCACTAGTTTGTGTGCACATGACTACCATTGCTCTTCACCTTTATTCACTTAAAGGGTTTGGAGCTGTCTGCGAAGGAAGTTGGACACAACATACAGGAGGTTGGAGGAAGGAGTAATGGGCTGGAAGGCTAGAGGAGAATGTGGTAAAGTCAGCTGTGATAGGAAGGTGATGCTAGAAGTTGGATGATGCACTTTCTTTGAAAGAGTGTGGGATTTTTGATGACAGCTGACAATTTCTGCTGTTCTGTCTGGGAATTGAAAGCTGGTACAGCCAGCAGCTCTTCAGGCCTCCTCATGAATCGGGAAACACTGGTTGACTGGAGTGCAATTTGGGAATTTCCAAACTTGCCCTTGATTATTTCTACATCCTGATGCAGACCAGCCTGCTGTAGCCTGACAGCTGTGCTGTGAATTGCTGTAGTGTGTGTTCCTTTCATGCATGTACCTGCATCTATTTTAATTAAAATACTCCCTACAAGTCTCATGTATGCTAGGACAAGATTTGTGGAATTTAAATATATTCTAGGTATCGTCTTCAGGGTGTAAAGAGGACCTTTTAAGTCAGCCGGTGGCACTGTTTAGTGTCTTGGACCTGCAAACCCTCAATGGAGTTCAGCTAGGTAAAGAAAAGCAAAATGGTTGCTGTCCTCACATGACCTCTGTGTTTTGTTCTGACCGCATCTCCCTGTGGAAGGGATCTTGCCTGTACAAGTATGTGGTGCTTGAATTCTTAGATTTCAAATTCTAACTGCTGACTTGCAAAGCCTTTTTACTGCCTTGGAGCTCCCTAATCATTTGTTTACATTGCCTCCATCTGCTATCATCCAGTAGGTTCGTTCTGTAGACAGGAACAGAGGAATCTCTGCCACTGAGGGTTTTTGGTCCAGGGAAGATTGTGCTTGTCAGTGAGCATTTGGGAAAATTAAGGACAGGAGGATTAAGAAGGATGTAATATCATTTAGTTCTTACCAGGGTCTGACTTAATTTTCATTCTCAGACTTTGCTTGAAGTACGATTAAGGCTATGGACAACTCTAGGAGGGCTTAGCATGTTTAAATATTGCTGATTGAAAGGTGAATACAGAATGGCTTTGGGAGGGGATTCGGCTTCATGAGTCGGCCCTGAGGTTTTCCCCCTGCCTACGGCTCCTCTGGTGGGATGGAATGTCGCCACAGCCCCTTCCTATTAGCTCGGTGTGTTTGTCCAGGTGCCTCTTCCATAAAAGATGGGGATTGCTAGTCCTGGCACATACTCAGCAAGTGCTGCAGCAAAGAAAAATGACACAAAGTGTTTATCTGATGATTTTACTTTTGTGTCTCAGATTAATGTGTCCTCTTGCAACTGGAATTTTTATGGAGAACCTTACCAGCAAGAAGCTGTGTACTGATGATGACTGTGTCTGTAAGTAAATTTGCTTTAACTCTGAGGACAAAATAGTCTCAAAAAAAATAGTGGAGGTGAAGGGAAAACTACTTTGCTTATTTAGCTCTGTCATATATTTGTCTTGTCAACTGGCTATGTAGAATGTCACATGCAGTTCTACTGAAAAATGGGTTTTGTAAAGGGACATTTTTCACTTAAGTGAAAAGGATGGAGGGAGATTCTAACTTTCACTGATGAAATGGCATCTTAAGCTGTTATTTTGCTTACTGGAGAATAGAAAAATGCGCAGAACAAATTCTCGAAGACTTTTACTGTTTCAAGGTAGCCTACTTTTATATGTATACATACAAGGTCATGTGTATTTATATTTCTGTAAAAGTATGTATGCATTTAAATTCATCCACCTCATTCTTTTGTTGCTTTTTTTCCCCCAGACACCATTTCCCTTGCCAGAGCAGAAGAGGATTATAATGCTTCAGACTGCAGGTTCATTAATATTAAGAAGGGCCAGTTGATTTATGTTTACTCAAAACTAATGAATGAAAAAGACTCTGGAGAATTCTGGGCTGCAAATATAAGAGTAGATTCTTGTGTATATGAACAAACTAGAAGTAGATTAACATACATTGCTGCCAAGAAATGGATGGAAATGCTGAGCAATTGTGGGGCTTAAAGCAGCAACTTAGTTTTAAAAGTGAATGTTTAAACTGGTTGAGGAGACTTGAAGGGCTTTAATATTTTCCTTTTGTTAAATGAAATATCTTCAATAGTTATATGGTAATTATGAACTGAACCTTTACAGAAGGGCTCAACAGTTCATTTCTGTGGCTGTTTACGAAAACGGTGGAGGAGAAAGCTTTTATCTCAGGGGCCGTTAAAGTCTTAAATTTAAGGGAAGCAAAGATAAAGTTTAGCTGTGTTTACAAAAAGCATCCAGATAAACTATAAGCAGTATTCATTTACTCAGAAAAGGTATGCCTAGATCAGAACTTCTGTCAATGGTTTGTTTCATGTGCCAGCCGATTAGAACCTAGGAAATGTAAAACTAGATTAAGAACACTGCTGGTAACTCCTTTTGACTAAGTGATAAACCATCTTGAACCAGATGAGGATTGTTTTAAGGTATCTAATTATACATCTCCTGTCGTGATCCGAGGGGTGTTCTGGTGGGGTGCCGCGACCTCCGGATCCGACTTTAACAGAAAGCCGTTCGGCAGCCACTGCATTCACACAGACACACACACACGCACCGGATAGCTTCTTCGACAAGCCGACGGCAAAGAGGCAGGAAGGGTCTTTGTGTGGAATTCCACGGCAGAGGTTTATTCGACCCCCATCCATGAAGGGACCAAGCATCAAAGACCAAGGGGGATGGAAAATCCCAGCCCATATCTGGGGGCAGGGAAAGCAGCAGGGGCAGTACATAGGCGGGATTAGGGTACACGAGCCAATGGGAAAGTCTGGGTGAGTGGCAGGGAACAATGTCCAATGGGAGAGTGGGGAAGGGAGAACTTTCCAAAGGAGCAGGCAAGGTACAAGGGGGCGGAGAGGCGAACTGGGGAAGCAGAACTGGGATACATTTCCATAACAGAACAGGGCATTCTGGGGGAGGCTTTTTTAGTCACTTTAACCTGGGGAGCTCTCTTGGGGTCTGTCTCTTTCACTGGCTCCCACAATCTCCTTGCTTGACAGTTTATGGAGAACAGTATGAAGACCGTATGGGGACAGTTGGTTATTTCCCTAGCAGTTTAGTCTCAGCACAACATGTCTATCAAGAAGCAAATAAGACTGTTCCTACAAGGGTAAGGAATTTACAAGAGCCCAGCTGGCTACATAATTATACTTGGCTATGTAATGCTAATTTGCTGTAAAAATAAATCATTATTGTTGCAGTTGATTGTAGCACATCACAGATGCTTAGGAATCCAGTCTTTGGGCCTTTATACAGGCAAATAACCTCAATAAAATCCCTGACATAACCTCTGATACAGCAGAAGTTGTAAATGTCGCAATAAAGGCTTGATCCTTTTGATTTGAATAGTATTTCTTTAAGGTCACATAGGTTTTACCCAAAGCTTTCTTTTTTAGATATTACAGCCTGGATATTGTGCCATAAACTTCAGTAATGTGTACTAATGCACCTTCTATTAATTGAATATATAGATGGACACTGTCATACAGAACTTGTGATTACTGTGAGACCATGCCTGCTTTCTTATTACAAAGCTAATGGTGTGTCAAAAAACTGAGTTAAAAGGGTTTTGGAAACACATTAGCATTCTGTGAGTAAGTAGGCTGCATTTCTGAAAGGATGGTTGTCCCTGATAATGCACAGTAGTGCATTTTACTCCAAAAAAATTGTATTTTTACTAAATATCTGAAACACTTCACAGAGGAGTGGAAGAGGAGGGTCCTTTCTCAGAGGCCAGCATGGTTTGGCTTACAACTAACAGTTACTGGTAGCTTATTGAGTGTTACTGAGTGTTAGGTTTAAAGTGCTTGCCTTCATCCATCCTCAGTATTTTTAGCTATATGTTGTTTTGCAGCATATGGCAAAATACAAATAGTGTGTCAATCTTGAAATCATATCTGGGGTCTTCAGTCCTCGGGCCAGATTATTAGATGGGTTTCATTAACACAGAAGAAATAAGTGAAAGGAAGAATTTTGTGTCATGTTAATAGTTGTAAGGATGTGCAGCAGACAAGCTTTATTTGAGGAACGCATTTTAGTTAAGTGATTGCTTTTCTTGACACTGCATTAGGTTATTCTGAATTTGGCCCAGAAGCATTGCGGCAATTAATTAGTCAAAGAGCGTGAAAGAACGACTACAGTATGCATTTAAGCTCTTTTCTCAGTAATATGACAGCCAGTCTGCTGCATGACAAGCTGAACTGGAAGCAAAGGTAGGTTAAAGCGATGTCTTAGCCTGAAGACTGACTCGGGGGACATTGTCAGACTGCAACACTGAGCTTTAATTGGAAAGTCAGTGACACAGACTTCTATAAAGACAGTGACACAGACTTCCAGTTCTTTGACCCTTCCTTCACATTCTTGCTATGCAGGAACATTGCGATGAAAACAAAGGGTGATACAGAGACATCTACTGATCTCAGCTTACTTCGCAAATGTGACTTTAAGGATCAGACTCTGTTCACATTTAAAATATCTATAGCACATCTTGACCCATCTGTGAGTGGGTGTGCTGCCTGCTCCAGAAATATCCCTTAAAGGAGCTGTTTCATATAGAGGTAGTGTTGCACCACCAGCCTTCCATCTGCAAATCAAAATCCAGTCTCTTGCTCAAAGCTGTGTAACCTTCTCCCAAACCACTGGCAATATTCTTGCCTTGCTTTCACGGCCTTGCACCTGCAAAGCCCAGTGTTGATGTAAGATGGCCTCTCTTTGGAAGGGGTTGTCATTTAATATGGCAAGGGGTTGGTGATACCCAGAGCTAAACAGTGAATCAGCATGGAGCACAAATGAAGGAATGTCTGATAGGGAACTTGATGGGGAAAAGCATTAAGGGGGGACACCTGCTGCACTGAAGAAAAGCCTGAAAGAGAACAATAACATGGAGGCCTCTGTGTTTCCGACCCTCCTTTTATTTCAGGGTTTTTTTCCTCCCAAAAAGGTAACTTTCACTGTTGGAATCAATGTATGCCATTAGCTACAGACCTTGCTGTAATAAACCTTTCTGCTTGTGGACCTCTCTCTGCATCCTTTTGTGCAGCACTTGGGGTAATCCATGTCTGTTGGTTGCTATTTGAGCAATAAATCTTAAGAGGGTTTTTTTTGTTTTTTTTCTCAGTGCTGCTACTTCTGAACCATTGAATCAAACTGAATATAATGGGCTGAACACAACATGCTGCGTGTACATCAGAGTGGTGGTGTTGGATTGCCTGCCTTCCCTCAGGCACTTAAAATTGGCCATTTGCTGGCTGAGTACTCTTGTTACCCGGAAGCAGGTGCTCTGCAGCAGCTCCCTGTCTCCTGCTTGCAGTGGGCAGCTATGTGGGTACACTGCTCTGATGTAAATGAGCAACACAGTGTGATAATTCCCTGCGACAGAATCCAGATCTATGTAGGCAGGTAAGATAATAGCAGGAAAGAAGCAATACGCTCTGGAAGTCTTTCCCTGCCAGAAGTTTTCAAGCAGAAAACTGGCATTTATTTTCTAGTCAGCAGTTCTCTAAGTGTACTGCATAGCCTCAGTCTAAGTCATCCTTTTCATGTGGGATTAGGAATTGTTTAAGGATAAAGGGTTACATATGACTAACCAATCCAGGTATTGGATTGTAGGAATACAAAAAAAAAAAAAAGGAGATAAAGGAATTGTTTGAAATTAAGAGAGAAGGAAGTATGGTCTAATTAATTTTAAGAATTCAAGGCAGGAACAAATTATCTGAGCTATGCAAAAGGAGTCAAAAGACAAAGGAACTTTTCCAGAATCCTTTGAATATATTATGGTGTACTTTGCGTATACTATAGCATATTCTGTGTATAGCATATTCATTTACCTTTGGAGGGTGATAAAAGAATGTTAATCCTTCAGTAATCTGAAAACATCTTTCCTCTTAACTCTCTTTTTCAAGATATTGATTTCTTTTGTGACTAGCACTGAGAGCAGGCAATCTCTTGGCTGCTACCAGGGAAAGCTGACAGGAGGAAACCTGGGCACCCTCTCTGAACACACAGAACTTCCTGTAATAGATGTCTGTGAAACACATAACCTTACTTCAAAACAAGAAAATTTTATAGGGAGTGATTTGGGATGAGGACACAGTCCCACAGAGGATTTGTTCTTTAGAAATTTTTTTGTGCATACACTTTGTTACTTGTTAATAAAGCTGATAGCCTTTGAGTTGCTCTAAGTCTCTGTGGTATAAATATGCTATGTATGGGATTAGATGTGCAATCTTGACGTGCATTTACCTGCAATAACCTTACACCATGTATTAGCTATCAAAAATGCCTTCCTTGGATGAGCCATCTGTGACTCGCTGAGATAAATCTTTTAGTTGCCAGAGTTACCTAGCAATCATGAAAACACCAGCAACTAAATACAGGCTTTAGCAGTGTGTCAAAAAGAGCCTCTCACTTGTTGTGTTGGTACAGGTTATTTTCAAGCTGAGACCATGGCTCTGAGCAAGGGGGAAAACAATCACTTGGGTTGGAAGGGACCTTTAAAAGCCATCTAGTCCAAACCCCCTGCAAAGACCAAGGACATCTTCAACTAGAGGAGGTTACTCAGCATTCTGTCCAACCTGACCCTGAATGTTTCCAGGGATGGAGTATCCACCACCTCTCTGGGCAACCTGTGCCAGAGTTTCACTGCCCTCATTGTAAAAAACTTCCTTATATCTAATCTAAATCAACCTATGTTTTGCCCTATCACAACAGGTCCTGCTAAAAAGTTTGTCCCCATCTTTCTTATAAGCCCCTTTCAAGTATTGAAGGCCTGCTATAAGGTCTTCATGTGTCCACTTTAGATAGGTTGCATGGTGGGAATGCACCCTATACCTGGACACACTGGAAGCTGCGAGTACCAAGATAGCAGCTGTGGCAGTATGTGTTTGCAAACAACAGATAAAATACATTAAATTTCCCTGTGGCTATGAATAAAAATTGTGAGATTTAGCACTTGGTATTGGAAAATGTGAGTTTTTCCTCAAAGCATCGTCTCATATAATTGCTTACAGATATTAACATATCCAGTTCTACATGGATATGGAAGATGCAGCTATATACTTCACAAGATGAAGCTTTATATACACATCTCCACAAAAGTACCATCCTTTCCTCTTCACTTACAGTGCAGGACCTCCAGGCCAGAACTGGACATTTTGTGGTATAAAATAAGACCAGTGTTTGTAGTCCTTGGCATGGCACTTAATCCTTAACCCAAGTCATTATAAAAAAAACTTGCAGACATAGCTGGTTTCCGTTCCTGTTTGCTCTTTAACCAGCTTGTATGAGCTATGGATACGTCATATACACATGGATACTATATGTGGACAGCAAAACAACTGAGAGGAGAATACTTTCAATGCAGGATGCATACACCAGGGAGTAGGTACACATGTATTATCCTTTTCAATGTAGCACAAAGGGCAATGTTTGGAATCTCGCAGAAAAACAGCCTGCTAGTACTTCTTTGGCAGCCATCATGACAGAATGTGGGCACTGTGTTTTTATTCATCTTTGCATTTTCCCTGGCTGCCATCAGAGACCCCGTTCACAATGATCTCTTCTGTACAGAGAAATAACTCAGCAAGCTTGAAGAGGGCATGAGAGTCTGTCTCTGCTACTTGAAAATCTAATTCTGAGGAAGGTAGGATAAGGGCTGACTTTGTGGTATTCATAGAGCATCTGGCTGTGAAGGAACATTGTAGTGACAAAATTACTTGTTTCCTGAATTCAGTCTCTCATGGTCAACTGTTGGATGGTCTCCAATCCAGCGAAGCTTTTATAGCACCTTTTGTCTGCACAGTGTCACAGGTACTTGTGTACAAACTGTCATCACACAAGCACTGATGACGTATGCTACAGTCTGAACTCCGGTATGATAGACTAGATAGACTTCTAGCTTCATTATGTGACTTTTGGGCAGGATCATTTTTTTGAGGTTGTATAGAGAATTGTAACTTCATCCATTAGTCAGCTGGGATGTTATACAAGGAATGAAGCAATTCTTGACATCTATGTCCGAGGTGAATCTCAGAGCAATCTCTTACTGTGTAAATGCTCCACTAAGAAGGCATGTGAGTAGATTCTCTTTGCACAAGGGATGCTCTGTGTGCTCGGAAGAGTGGAGATGTTAAGTCTGACATGGTCTTGTCATTCTAGAGAAGATGCACTATGTGCCTCAATTATCATTTATTCACTTGAATCAAATCAGCACTTTGTTTTTTTTCAGAATGATTAACTTAAAATTCCTATTGCTAATGCTGATTACTACAAGAGAGAAATGAGACTCTCCTGCGTTTAGAGAAAAGTCTCAGTTTCTACCCTTTACAAACGTAGGGAAGTATGACAATCTTAGCAGCACTAACGCTAAAGGTAAACAAAACAATCTTGGACTTGTATGATGAAATCTGGGATTAGTGGGGAAGGGAGAAATGGCAGGGGAGCACAGGATGTCTGTAGGGCACTTTTGAGTGCTTGCAGTAGACAGCACTATTAATGTGAAATTGACAGTTAAAGATCAAGTTAAAGCTTTGACACTGAACTCGGATCTGCTTCCTGAATTTCATATTCTTAGGTGAAGCTCACTTCCAGAAGAACACAGCTTGCCATTCAGACCCCTCAGTGTTCATGCTGTACCTGGCTGAAATAAACAGGAACTGACTTTCAGAAGAGAGGAGAATCAATATTATGCTAGGAGGTATTGAGGGGTGCTTTTGATTTTCTAGAATCTTTCTTTTACCCCTACAGTGATTATGGTCCTTGTAGTTTCTTTATGGAAATTACAGCAGTTTTACCAATATTGTTTCAGTAATATGTACACTAGACAAGATCTCATAGTCTGTTTCGGTTCATTTTGTCCCAGCATAGGGGAAATATATGCACAACTGGATGTGTATGTCAGGTTTGCATTTAAACAAGGTTGTGTAGCACTCTTGATGTGGCCTCAAAATGCACTCTTAACTCATGGCATCTATTTGGCTGAAGTCCGTATTAAGTTTTCAACCTTAGGCAGGGATTCAGAAGCTTTTAAAACAGCCTGTTGCATACTTTTCAACAAGGATGTCTTTGAAGAAGTGTAATACTCTTAAGTCATTACCTTAAGTAAAAAGCTTGTAAGAAAGCCTTTCCAGTGCCATGGTACACTTGGGAGCAGCAGTGTTGGATGAGGGCAGGGTGACATCCAGTGGCTGGCTTCTGCCTGGCTCTGGGAAGGACTGGTTAGTACATTACAGGGAGACTCCAGCTGGGAAGGCCCTTGGGGATCTCCTGCCCAAATGCCACCAAATCCACATCAGAGTCCTCATGGATTTGCCTCGTCTTGAAAACCTCCAAGAACTCCAGATAATTTGTTCCTTAATTTATTCCCATAGTGAAAATTATTTTCTTTAGAATCTGTTTGGTTTCTTAGGGTTTTTTTTTTCAATTTATGTCCCTTTTCCTCCACAGAACACCTCAGTAAAGAGCCCAGATCCATCTTCTCAATAAAGCCCTTGTAGTATCTGGGAGGCTGCTTTGTGTCCCCCTGGAATTCTTTCTTCCCCAGGCTCAAGAAGTGCAGTTTGCACAGCCTCTACCAGTTGGAGTTTCTGGACCCTCCCCACCCCCTGTTTCTTTAACAAGCTTCAGTTGCATAGCAGCAACCAGGTTACTGAGCTGGCTTGTTGGAGAGTATGGAATGTGTACTCTGCTATTCTCCCTCACCCAGACTACTTTTTTTGAGCAGGCTATTGTAAGAAGATGCCTGTCTGATATGAATCTGAGACCTCTCATAACCGTGAAATTTAGGATGCCTTAGCATGAAATAGCCAAATAAGGAAAACAATAACTGGGAAATATAACTGCTAACTTTGGGGCTTGTGTTGATTTTTAAAAAGAACTTGCTATGTAATTATTCTTGGTTTATATTTATTTACTGGAAATACCTGATTTAAGCCAAAAGATAGTTTGGGTTTTTTTCCTTTTCTCTGGCAAAGGGGAGATGCTTTATCTTCTCTTGGCTGACACTGACCTGTCTAGATGTTTTTTTCCCTCACAGTCTCCCACTCCCATCTGGTCTTGAACTGGTATGGCTGTGCCATCAGCTCCAGAGGTGGAACAAAATGGCTTTCAGGTTTAGAAATGGCTGCTTTTTTCAGGGGTGGATGATGAAAACTGCTTTGGGATGGATGAATAGTGTTAAGTCAATACAAATCACAAGGAGCCAGTGTGAGACTGATTGTTCTTCCTGCTCAGACTGAAGTTACATTGCCAGCCTATGACAAGCAGAAGCTCAAAATATACGGTATTGGGTAAAAATGCAGGACTGTTTAGTAAATACTACTGAATATTTGTATACATGTAATACTGGAGTTTCTCAGCATCATTTAAAAAAAGAATGTGAATGTCTCTGAAGTTTGTAAAATGTATACGAATACTTAATTTGGAGCAAGCACAAAAACTGTAGAACTTGTCTTAAATGATATTGTGGTCAAAATGCAACTTAAGGACAGCTCTCCTGTCCGTATTATAATGCTTATTTTCATATCTGCTATAGCAAAATACTGCCTATGGTCAGGCCCTCAAATTGTGACAGTGGTGTTAAGATTTGTTGAACAGAGATTTATTTTTTTAAGATGGTGTTGGAGGTTAGGATTTTTTCCCCTTTTTCCCAGGGAATTTTCTCTCACCTGTTGCCTAAAAGATAGTAACGACTGGTACTTGAGAGAGACAAAAGAAGTGGCCAAGGTGGGGCAAAGGGGTGCAGCTGGATGCAGCCTCTTAGCCGGGGGCTTTTCTCTTGGGAAGAGCAGAGATACCGCAAGAATTTTGGCTGGGAGGTCAGAGGGCTGGGCTCAGCTCCTGGCTCGCTCTCTCGCTCTTGGGATCGGAGAACAGTCGAGCTGCTGCCACTCTGCACACTGCAGAGTCCAGCCCGGCAGTGCTTCTTCTTTACCATGGGTGACCCTCTGCTCCTAAGAGCAGCCGGTGAACCGGGACCTTATTAACACCCGATCTGAATGGAAACGACCCTCACCATCTACTCGGGTGCCTCAGGGTAAAACCCGGGACCCCGACCTCCTCGTCCTTCCTNCACCATCTACTCGGGTGCCTCAGGGTAAAACCCGGGACCCCGACCTCCTCGTCCTTCCCGGAGGGCGCATCCCCCTGGCTGCATGCAGCAGCTGTTAGGGAGAAGCCTGACTGCCGCTGCCCAGCCTCGCTGTTTTCTGCCGCTGCCTCGGGCTTTTTCGCTACACTCTAACCCAACACCCCGTGTCCACTCGACCCCTGCAGCTCTTGCTAAGGCTGCAGAGTTTTCTGTTGCATTTTTTTTTGCCATCCCGGGATGTACCCGCCTCTGCCATTCCAGCCGCCGCTCCAGCCACAACCCATTTCACCATCCAGAGAGACACTGAAAACAACTGCCCCTGTGGGTTTGTAAAGCAAACCCCTTTTCTCTCTCTCCCACCAGCGCGCCTGCCATTACCCAAGTGCAGAGAGACAGCTGAACTCACGCCACAGCGCCCCCTGCAGCCGCGGAGGAATCATCGCACCCATCCTGCCCGACCGGGATCCAACAGCGCCCCTGTTAGCTGTGGCCATAACTACACCAAAGGGAAAAGACCTTGACAGCCGAAAGAAGGCTGCTATTGGGTTCCTGGTTTTGTTTGTTGTTGCTGCCGCTGTGGTTGTTTGTTTGCCTTGTTATACATATATGTATTAGTAAACAACTGTTATTCCTTTTCCCATATCTTTGCCTGAAAGCCCCGTAATTTCAAAGTTTTAATAATTTGGAGGGAAGGAGGTATTATTTTCCATTCCAAGGAAGGTTCCCGCCTTCCCGTCTTTCAAACCAAGACGGATGGGAAATTTCAAAAAAAATTATATTGGGTTCCACTACTGTATTTTTGCCAAAGAGTGTGTAAAATTGCTTAAAGGGTGGACTAGGTCTGGGGGTGTAGTACCCAGCTGTATTAAGAATTTTTTATTCCCATATGGCACACCCTTGGAACAGCAGTGTGGAGAAAAGAGCTGCCAGTCCATCTGTTAGTGGCAGTGTTGGAGTGTAGCCCACACCAGTCAGTATTCTGTTACAAATCTACTGTTTTCAGTGATTTTTTTTTTTTTCTTTTTTTTTTTTGCTGCAGATTGCTTAAGTCCCAGGCTGGCTTTCTTGAAGCCAGAGGTGGAGAAATTGCTCTGTGTTTACAATAGCCCAAGGGGCTGGGCATTCAGCTGTGATACAGGGAAATCCTGTTTCTAATTCCTCATAGTTTAAACTCTGGCATCCTACTTGTCCTCACTTCTGAAGGGTAACCTTCACCAATAGCTGCTGCTGGGGCAGCTACTGGTAACAGAAGGGGATGGGTCTCAGTTCTGGTGCAGAACAGAGAAATTCTTCAGTAGAAAGTTTCATAGGAAAAAAACTCTTTGTTCCTTCAGACTTATAGAGGATTTTTAAAGTCTCAGTGAAATATGAGTTTGCTGTTCCAATGAATAGCTTCTTGTAGGTGGTGTAGCTGACAAAGCATTCTTGTTTTCTCTTTGGAAAGAGTAACACAGCTTTGTGTAATCAAAATGCAGCTAGCTTGATGTCTGGGATGTTCTTTAGACAGATTACAGCACTTTATGCTACAAAGGGTAAAATTTCTAGCACTGGTCATGTAGAGTCAGGCTAGTTTAATATACTGTACACCATGTGTTGATGGTGATGATGCTAGCCAAACCCTCATTTACTTTTATCTTATTTGACATGCACATAGATCTTCCCAATGTTCCACATTCTGTGCTTTGAAAACTCTACAAGGAGATGTAATAGAAAAACTATAAGCTGTCTGCATTAAGGACATCTGTAAATATCCTCAAATTTATATTACTTCTTAAAAAAAATAATTGCCACTGATTCAAAAGACAAGACAGTTCTGAAAGGGACAATGTAATCATTCCTGGGGAAAGTTTAGAATAAAAGACTGTAGCAGTATGAAAAAAATAGGAAAAGGAGAAGCTGCAAAGTCACTATGATGTCTTTAATGTGTCAAGCCACTTACACTGTATTAATAGGGAAAAATACAGAGTTGTCAAAACTTCTTGATTTATGCTGTAGCCCCTTCTCAGGACAGTGCAAGCAGAGAGGTTAAGAAATGCATAGAGATGCATAGACCTTCCCCAAGTAGCTGAGATCTGTAATTATTTTCCAGTTCTGTTCTAGACCTGTTTCTCATGTCTTTTTCTAGATATGACCTCTTACTATGTTGCCATTCCTACTCAGCATATAACTCATTTTACTAAAATTAGTATTTTAGCCTGGGTTTTGTGGAAAGACATGCTGAATGTTAGAACCTGGGCTTAGTTTTCAGGGCACATGGGATGTTTGGCTTCAAAGATGCAACAGTAAATGTTGGAAATAATCGGGTCATGATAATATCTGTCACAGTGTGAGAAATGCTCTCAGAGATGACTGCCATACCTCAAAGCAAGAAAACCATTGTAAATGTAGGAATTTACTAACAGATAGTGTTACATCATACCAATGGGGATGAAAGAACTGTACCAAAAGGAAACAGTGGGAGATGTCTGGACCCTCAGAAGACCTGAGAAAAGCAGACCTGACATGGGAGGTGGCCCCAGCAGAGGGAACAAGGCACAGATGCTGCAGCTTGTACCTTCAGAAACACAGCCATCCATTAAATGCAAGTTTCATTCCTGCACTCCTTGGTCAGGAGGTGATATCTTTGCATTTAGTACATCTGGATGGATTGAGGGAAGAAAGTGTCTATCTCCAGGGAGTCCGACACAGTTCAGCGGCAGCGAGTATACCTGTTGAGTCAGCCAGAGCGTTCTTAGCTGACACTGGTGGTGAGCTTTTTACAGTTATCCATCAGCTGTTTCATTCCTGGCACATGACTTCCTCTTGCCCCTTGACAGTGGTGTAAGCAAGAGTTTCAAATTGAGTGTGACATTTCTTCTGAGCGGTGCATGGAACTCTATCCTTACAGTCAGTATCTCCAAGAGCCCTTCAGGGCCTGCTGCCCTAAAAAAAAATGCCTTAAAACAACAGAGGCAGTGCTGTGTTGTGATCCGGGGGGTGTT
>VZTD01004055.1:0-29724 GCA_013397725.1 Rhagologus leucostigma
CGGTGCCTGCCCGCGGAGGGCCCGGAGCTCCCGCCCGCCCGCCGGGCCCGCCCCCGCCGCTAAAGCGACGTGTCCGGAGCAGCGCCGGCACCTGCGGCAGCCTCCGCCTGCGGGGCTCGGGGCAGCGCCTGCCCGGGCTTCTCGGGCCGGGGCAGGGCCTGGGCCACTCGCAGGCTCCTGCTGACAGACCCTGGCTCGGTCAGAGGACACGCGGCGTTCCCTCCCTGTTGCCCCCACAGCCCCTGCTGCTGTTCCTGGCTTCCCCTGGGTCTCTGCCGCGTTGCCCCTTGGGCCCCAGGCACCTTCTCAGCAGCTAGTGGAGTGGTAAGTCACAGAGGAGGGATGCCAGCCCTGATAGACGGCTGCAGAGGGTGTTAAATGTGTTGGTATTTGGCTGCTCTCTCTTCGGTTTCTCTTGACCACTCCAGTCTGTTGCTCCTGATCCCCCCACAATCTGTTTGCTCCTTGCACACTCATACCACCTCCCTGGGGCTCCCAGCAGCTGAGCTGGGGCTTTGTAAGGTTGCTTCTCCAGGCAACAGCAGTGGCAGTCTGAAAGCAAACCTCTGCCAGCTCGGTACCTTATTATCCCATGATATCCCATTTGCTTTTGCCCAGCCTGCAGTTTTTGTTAAAGACTACTTCACTCTCACGGTTTGCTGAAGCTTCCTTTCTCTTGGATCTTCTTCCCAGCTTTCTCTCCTGGCTGCCTCCATGAACCCCTCTTCACCAAGTTCTGTGGGCTGTTTTCTTCCAAACAGCAGCTCTCCCCAGCAGTTCTTGTTGTGCTTGGGCAGGGAAGCTCCCTCTCCTCTGTGCTGTCCTGTAGTTGTGCCTTTTCTGCCAAGTGAGTTACACAAAGGGTCCAGAACAAACCCAGTGCTTGCCTTTGGACCCGTTTTCTCACAGAAGATACCTGTGTGTCTCCAGAACTTTTTTAGGTTCCCACAACTCAAGCTGCTTGGTGCTGTCTTTCAGCTGTCATCATCTAGGTGCTAAGGAACCTGAGGATGGCCAGAATGCCCTCACAGGCAGAGAACTGAGTCACTGTGCAAGCCCAGCAGCTGAGCATGGCTCTAAAGAATGAGAAACGAGACAGGAGGTGGTGTTTACCACAGCACAGCTGGGAGCTGCCACCACCTGCTCCAGCTAAGGTTGATGTCTCATACTGGGACAATCTCGCAGCTGGGGTTAGGTTTTGGTTCTTCTTTTTCCTTCATTTTTTATTGGCTCACCAACTCTGACTGCTCCTACACCATGTATCAGCATAAAAATACATTTTGTTTCGACCAAACCTTTTTATGACTACATGAACTGGAAGATCATGGAAGGAACGTATTTTGGGAATGTCTCTTAGTAACATTGATCGTTGGTGTTAGAGGCAGGGTTGCTGTGATGCTGTTGTCTTCAGATGTAGTGTAGGCACAGAATCTGGGCTGGGGGGGTGTAAAATATCAGTGCTGTCATCTAATGCAGAGGAAGGAACATTGCTGTGTCTTTTGGATAACTTGGAAAACAGCCTGCTCTGCTGCTGTTGATCTGGGGCAGTAACTGCAGTTAAGCCCTGCCGTTATTGGATTGTTGTTGGAAGAGGGAAGAGCTTTTTTGTGTGTGTGTGGCAAGGACTAGCCCAGAACACAGAAATGCTGCAGCTGAAAACACGTGGCTGGCTCAGAGCTTCTCCCTGAGAGTGTGCCATGTTTCCCTCTAGTGGACTCCTCACACAGTGGAAACTTGTGCCTACAAAAAGCAAAGGAGTTCAAGGAGAAATTACTTTGAATAAGAGCCTGAGGGTGGGTCTAATACACCCCCATAAGCCAGCATAGTTGAAGGGCTGCATGGTTTTATTATAACGTGGGGTAGTGAGGAGCTGGGAGACAACAGCAGCATACGAGATCAAACAACAGAGGCGATGTTATCAAACCTGACTGTTGTACTCTGCATATTTTTTGAGTTGTGGTTCACTTCTCTACAGAAAGACTGGATCAACTTGGAGACCATTTTCTCTTCTCTACAGTGATAAAGGAAAAATCTCTCTGCTTTGAGGCCTGTTTCTAAGAAAGTAGAGGCATCTGTTTTTCACCAGTAGGTGATTCACTGCATCTTTGTTTCACTGGTTCCATTCACTTGCCCTCTGCTCCCTCTGCAAGCTCTCCTCCCAGCTGAACATTGGTGTTATGTTTTTACAGCACATTGATAATTAATACCAGTCCATCCAACAAAACATGAAGACTAAAACCAAAGGAAAGAAGCAAAGGCAAGCTGCTGACAAAGAAGCATTTTCCGAAGAGCCGGCAATGAAGAAAAAGGAACTGGGGAAATGTTTGCGACGCCAGGAAAGGAGAAATGGGGGAAACAAGGAGAGCAGCAAGATCCCCACAGCCAGAGCCAAGCGTCCTTGGAGCAGTAAGGACAGGCTTTTGAGGAGACTGGAAAGCAACGAGCGCGAGAGGCAGAGAATGCACAAGCTCAACAACGCGTTCCAGGCCTTGCGGGAGGTGATCCCTCACGTGAGAGCTGAGAACAAACTTTCCAAAATAGAGACACTCACGCTGGCCAAAAATTACATTAAATCCTTGACCTCCATTATACTCAATATGTCCAATGGACACTTTCCAGCAGTAGAAGGGATGGGGGGAGCCTGGGGGTCCAAATTGTACCAGCATTATCAACAGCAGCATGGGGAAGATGACCGTGAGGAACATCTACAGAAATATTCCACGTAGATTCATAACTTCAGCCAAAACAACAGCTGCCAGCCAGTACTGTAATTGTTTTTCCTTCTTACATCATAACACACGTCATTACCTAGAGGTTTAAAGAGATTGTTTTACCTCCAGTCTCTCCTTCTTTTTTTCTTAAAAAGACAAAACAGACACTCATGGCTATAGTTTATATAGCACATTAAAAAATTACCTTAAACCCTCAGAATTTTTCCGAGCATAATGGATGTGTTTGTGTGGTGTGCCAGGATCTGGAAACCTGTAACGCTGGAGTTGGCTTGAAAATAGGGATTTAGTAGCTTCTGAAAATTACCCTACCTGGAGTAGAGTGAGTTGAGCCTTTAAGGTCTGTGTCACCCGAGTTCCTTGGAGTTTGTTGGGAGTCTTGGCTGTAGCTCTGTTCACAGCCTTTCAGTGACTCATCTACTGTGCTAAAGAGAAGATTAAAATTGATAACAGCATTTGACTGACTTGATGACTGAAGTGGCACATATGGAAAATTGGTCACCAAATCTGAATATTTATCTTGATATTTAACCTCTCTGGATCTGCCCTGATAATTTTGAACCTTGCAAGGCATAAAAGCATCTGTTGATGCAAACATCTGCAAAGCTTTCTTAGATTGTAAGCTCTCTAGAGTAAGGACAGTTCTGATCTGTGTTTCCAGAGCATCTGGCCTCATGAAGATTTTCTTAGTGGGTGTCTGGGTGCCATTGTAATACAAATAATAAATAAGGGACAAATTACTTATTTTTGCCAAAACAATGATAAAAATGCTTTAGTATAGTCTTAAGTTAGACAATGCTGTGGCCAATTTAAATTATTTGCTAATGAAGCCTGTGACGTGATCAGGTTCTTTCTGGGTTAGTGTTAGAGTCTGGTACTGTAAAACAATAAATTAAGCAGAAACTCTTCAAAAAGGAAAATGAACTCTTTTTTTCCCCTCCCCCTATCCCCTTCTGTGGTAAAAAGTTTTATGTCACTGAGGAACTCTCATTTCCTCTTGTATCCTCATACCTGGGGCACGTGAGGCTGGCGTGGCCTCAGTTGAAAGTATGGTGCCCATGGAGCCCCTGTGTTACAGCTCCGCCTCCCCACATGCCCCGTGGAACAGGAGGCTGCTGCTCTGTGCTGTGGATGGCACAGGAAACATTTGGCACTTCATGCATCACTAGGATTGGTAATGGTTTGTGGTATGGTCCTTTTCCTGCACAGGAAGGCTGTCCAAGGAGGAAAGGGGGCTGAGGAAGGATTTATCAGATCCATCACAGACGGGTTGTGCTGCAGTGTGCAGTTTGTAATGTGTTTGTAGTTTGCTGCAGCACAGCTGAGGGGATGACAATTTAATTCAGAGTGAAAGGTGAGGTTTCCCACACAGGCTGGCAAGGGATGTGAATTATCTTTCTCCACCACAGCAATCCATAGCTATGATGTAGAACAACACAATAGTTTATATATGTGGTTGCCTTACTGGAGAAAACATTTGGATCCTGCCTCAACCCAGCATTTTCTTGGTTTTTGAACTGTTTTCACATTAAAATAAATGTGATAAATGTGATGTGATTCTCATACTCAAGTGTTAGATCAAGTATTGCAGAGTCTCTTAGAGATTTAATTTGTCATTGCAGTGCTGGATCTTACTCCATTCACCAGCTGCCCTGTGTGGGTAAATTAATCCTCACTGTATTTACACTGTCTGATCACAATGGGGTCAGTCACTAACACCAAGGCCTTTTCTTTCAGTTGTTCCACTCAGCACCTCTTCAGGTAAGAGATGTTGATGTTATTTGGTTATTTCTCACCCTACAGGTCAGTGCAAACTGTGGCTCTGCCTGGCACACTGTAAGTGATGACCAAGCACTTGTAGGTTATGGTCATTTTTTGTAGGATTCTTTAAAGGTCATTATCTGAGAGTTTCTAGTAAACATCTCTGGAATGCTTTTGTGGGATAGTTATGTTTGAACTGCTGTTTGGTTGCGTTGGTGGGAAGAGGGAACCAGTGAGTTTAACACCCAGGACTTTAACAGTGCTATTGATGAAGAATTGCACTTTAAGAACAAGTACACTGGTACTGCTGCTAAACAGACAGCGTTTAATGCTTGGGCAGTGTATTTTTGACTTCCTGCAACCAGAGCCATTTCAAATACTAAGCCCAAAGTGCATGTGATATCTAGCTATAAATACAGCAGCAGAGGAGGCAGGTGAAAGTCACCCCTTCTCTGGACACCACCATCCCCGAGGGATAGACAGGCTCTGGACACAGGCTTTTAATGGAATTACAGCTGCTAGTTCCACAGTGGTACTTTGCTACAAAGTGCTGTGTTCTTGGACATGTCAAAAGGGATTTGTAAGAAGCATTTTTTTCTGATAAATTACTTTTATTTTTCAAAATTGTTTCAATTTAAAGTCACTTTTAACTAGCCACAACAATGACATTATATTTTTTAATTAAATAATTTTCTAAATAATAGTTTTAGAAGGCAAATACTTAGTACTCAAACATAAACAACTTATAACTTATCTTTTTTTTCACTTAAATCCAGCTTTTTACAGTAAAGTAAGTGAAACTTGGCAATGGAGGGAAAAATGCAAAGGTACATTATAAAGCTTATTGTATGCAATCAGGTTGATTGTTGGAGATGTAAACACTGACTATTAAAAGGAAAAATCTTCTGATAGAATGCAGAGAAAAATACAATCCTAATAATTCTCTAAAAATACATGTAATAAAGTTATTTATTTGGACAAGATACTGTGCAAGTTATGCAAAATCTATTATGGTAATTAATGCAACACATTATTTATGGTTCTCCCACAATAAGTATAAACCAGAAATCTCTAATCACGTAATGGAAAGATCAACAGGTTCTTTTTTTAACAGTAAAGCATCTTTAATCTTCATTCACATTTGGACTTGGAAACAGTGCTTTCCTTGGCATTAAATACCAAATATATTCCTTAAATACCTGCAAACATAAGTTTTACTTCTACAAATACAGTACTGAGACCACACTAAACTGCTCATCATAAAAAATAGCTCCATATACAGTCACACACACAGAGGAGAAATGAATGTAAACTGTCCAATTGTGATAAATAAGTCAGGAAAAAAAGCTTTTTTTGAGAATAGAAAGTGGTTTCATGTTGGAAAAAGGGATGAATAAATCACTTACTAAAAATGAAGAGCAGAGCTTCATTCTGAACTGCCATCAGTGTACACTGGCAAACTCCACTGATATCAGTAGAGCTGTTTTGCATTCGTACCACTGTAAAGTCAGAGTTCAAGACCTTCCCTTGACTTTTACAGTATGAAAGGATAATTTGCAATGATCTGGAACACAGCCTCCAGAGTCTGGTGCCTTCCAGCCTCAGTAGGTAGGCATCTGTGTACCTCAATTACCCCAGTTTCAGTTAAGCTGAAGACAGAACACGATTCCCCAGCACTTGCACTGACAGTTTAGAGCGAGACCTCGCTGAGCCCAGCTGACCAGGCCTGGGCTCTCCAGTGGCTCCCTGAAACCAGGGGTTCTGCTGCCTGATTAACACATTGCTCACTGTGAGCAAAGACAGCAAAAATTGGCCCTTCCTGGTAACTGCAGCCTAAGCAGAGCTGTACAGAATTTGATTTTGCTGATGGGAGCAAGAACAGCCTGACCCAAGTCCATTCCTACACACGGAGCCCTCCCACGAGCAGAGCTCCGTGCATGTGTAAGTGCCTGTAGTAACAGGACCAGTTGTGTTTGCCTGCAATTCATTCACATTGAAACAACATCTTCGTCTGTGCTCAAGGACAGTGTGCAAGATGTGTGAATATGAGAGAAATGTAGGGAACATTAAAAAAAAGAAGTAAATAGAGTGATCATCTGCATATATTCACATTTGTATGGTGTGTAGCAGCTATGGTAAAGGGTCAGAAATAATACATTGTGGTTAAAAACCTTGCCTGCTTTGACAAAACTATGAACTCTATCAAGTCACATTTTACACAAGATGCATTAGAAGGATTCAGTACTTAAAATACCCCATTGCAAAGTCCAGTTCAGTCAAACATATTAGTAACACAGGAAGGTCATGTTTTTCTCTCCAAGCAGTAGACATTTTGTTTCTTTTTAAATTACTGCCTACTGCTCATTAGCAACATATAGATGGTAACAATTTAACAGTTAACAGAATTTCTGTCCAATTCTTGACTTTCACTGACCATCAGAGAGGTCTTAGAGTGTTCTGTTTTCTCTTTACTCTCCTCATCTTCTCCCTCCTTCGATACTGCCGGGTTTTCCTCGGCGGTGTCTGGCACAGCGACCCGAGATGCCTCTGTTGCATTTCCTCTGACTGTAATGTGCTCCCACCCACCCTGTGAAAAAGTGATTCAGAAATTCAAAAGGAGAAACATCACCCTGTCAGTGCTCTATCTGATGTGATGCTTTCTGTGCACTGCTAGTTTATACTATTTGTTCATGAGGAAAGTAATCCTGCTCTGGGATGAAGCAGAAAAAAGGCTTCTTGTAAAATGAAACACAACAGACCTCCCTGGTGGGGACTTACAGAAGTGGTAAATTTGAGGATTATTTCTTATCACAGGGAATTGAGATTAGTAGGGTCAGGCATTCATAACAGAGCCACTGCAGATGTTCCACCAACTTAAGAGGTGGCAAAACCTTGAAACAGCCTCTCTCAAAACATTGAGAATAATACAGGGTACAACAATGAGGAATAATCATGTGTAGACCAGGAAGGAATCCACGTCTTTTTCAAATGGCTCTTACTCCACACTAGTTTTTCCATTGTAACTTTTAAATTACCTATTTAAAATGAATACTTATCAAATGCAAATAAACAACTTCCCAGCTGTAACTGCACAGCCCATTATAGTAACTTCAAAAAGGAACCTAAACCTGAAGGGAATTGTCTGTTTCCTGCGGGTGTATCCCAGCTTTCCAACGCTGGGCAGGATGGCACTTCCCTTTCTGTGTGAGCCCATGGACATTGGGATGTACAACTTCCAGGCAGTTCTGTGCCCCCAGCACTTACCCCAATACCATAATCCCACGAGAGGCCTTTAGGTTCCATTGGCCGGACACCGGTCCGGTGGCAGACGGTCCCACAGCTCAGACTGTGGCTGCCCTGCACTTTGTCAGCTATCACCCACACCTCGAGGAAGCAGAGAGAGGCAATCAAAGGTGCTGCTCTTCCCAGATGTGAAATCTCTGTCCGACCCCTTTCAAATATCAGTCTTGGTCTTCAATAGGCTGAATATTCTCTAATTTAGGCAGAAAGACACCCAAACAAACTATAAAGCAGTGTTTTAATTATAACATTGCCAGGTAAGACTCAGCAGGAAAGAGATTAAATATATAAAAAGCCTTGTTAAAATACATAGCTTTGTTTAAAAAAAATGGAAAAATAATGAGGCTTCTTACAGCAGAGGGCCTGGCTGTATCACTATTTCATCGGTATGGTTTCTTGTCTTGCTATCAGATTCCAGCATTTAGATCAACATTTTGTGGAATAAAGTGAAACAAAACTAAGGCTGAAGAACATTTAATTACTAAGATATGTTCTACATAATTTGTAATAAACTAATGAGCTACAAGTAAGCTCAATACACACCTGGTCCAGGGGCCCTACAGACATTTTACGGATATTATTTGAAACATGATCCCAGGTAGATCCTTGAGGGTAGCTGGGTGTGATACCCTGGCGGTACCAAAGATTGCCTGTAAAACAAAGAGTGCTGGTTACAGCCCAGCATGGCTGTTTGTCTGAAGTGCTGTAAGCAACATAAAATCAGGAATTAATTCTTTCTGTGGTCTGGGGAAATGCAGTTTTGGTTAATGTGTTACAGCGGTGGACAAAATGAAGTTCCCACTTTGGAATTTGTATTTCTATAGTTATTGTTTGTAAAAACCAGCAAATACTCTGTTTTGTAAAACTTCTTGGGGAAAAATGTTCATATAAGGAACTATGCACTAAAAAACAAAAGCAAATGAGATGAAGGTTTCTGAATCTGGTGCTAAAGGCTTGTTTCTTTTACAAAAGGTGCTTCATGATTTATCTGTTTTGGAGCCAGATTCCAGACAAAACCCTGCCATGCAATTCTCTGACATTCATCTGTGCCTTCCCCCACAGAGCACAGCTGCTGGATTGTTGTTACCCAGGGCACTATCAGATGTAACAAAAAACAAGCCTTCAGAAGCAGTACCTAAGGGCACCTCTGCTACTCCAAATCCTTCAGTATGAAATATTACTCCCTTTGGAGCACCAGTAATCATCTGTCCAGTTCTAACTTAGCCTCTCCTTTTCAAATCAGTCTGGTATAGACTGATGGACTTTTTGTAGCACTGACTAAAGGTCTTTTAAATCCTTACCATTTTTATCCAAGACAAACACAGATGTTCGTCCTACTGAGACTTGCTTTAACTTCTGTTTTTGAGGTGAAGGGATATGGTACCAACAGTCACCTAAAGGTCAGAAATCTTGAGTTAAGCATTGAAAAAATAGGATTAGGCATGGAAATGCCTGCAATTGAAATATATTGCTGTGCAGGAAAGCTGTGAATGACATCACACTTCGTATATTTTTAACAGATTGTGTTTTACAAATGAACACTTTAAATTACACAAGTGAATAGCAAACTAACTGCTATAATTGTTGTATTACTTGTATGCACTGTTTTGCACAGCTATGGGAAAGACCTCTGAGAAACAGACTGGACTTTTTCAGACATGGCAGTGGAGTAGAGCAAAAGATAAAGTACAAGTTCTTACCTGCAGGTTTGTTTGGAGACACTGAGCCCCGGTAGAAGGCAGAACCATCTCTAGCAATAGCCCACACTTGGTAAAATGCTCCAATGGAGATGGAAATGAAGGGCTGATCTGTGCCCACGTGCAGCCAGGATGTTCCCTAACAAATCATGGGAGATGAATTGTGAAGGAATGGTTAAAAACTTCATGACAAAATATCGTTGGTTATTACCAAATGAGAAAAAAGCAACATAGTGAAAAATATTCTGGAGAGTAAATCTTATGTACTTTACAACTGAACAGAAACAAGGTTGGCGATCCTTAAAGATATTTGGATATACAACTCTTTGAAAATGCTAAGTTGGACAATGAAGGGCCTTTTCTATGAAAGTCACTGGATTTTAGGTATCTACATGTCTCTGAACAGCTGGACTAGAGCCTTCTTTTTTTTAATAATCCCTTGTTTTTCATTACACAGAAAAATAGTCTCACAAAAATCAACCGATACGGGATTTCAGATTCCAGGCAGATTCCAAATCTCACTGCTGCACTGCCTTACAGATCAGGAAGGGAAAAAAAAATCCTTAAATATTTTTCAATTTCTTGTAGTTTTCCTCCGAATTCTACTAAAGTGTTTTCTTAGATGTTTTTCCTGTTTTTCATCCTACTGGTATCAACAGACACTAGACTGGGACCATGCTTCGCAGGGTCTGTTCCTTGGCAATTCCTTTAAATGGGATACACCTGTTATCAACAATTTCAAAAAACAACCAAAAAAAGAGGAACTAAGCTGCCAGTGCAGAAAGCGGAAGTAAAATGCTTCATGAGAAGGTGGCCAGGAGCTGAGAGAGGCTCCTGCAGGTGATGTGGCACAAGCTCAGGTAGATTATGCAACAGAAGTGCTATTATAAGGAACGTGGGCAGCAAACTGTGCTACAGCTGATGGACAGGGACTTCCAAATCTGGGACACAAAGGCATGAAAAATAACAAGGTGCTTTGAGAGACGGCCCTGTGTGATTGTGTGTACTTGCATATGACATTCAATACATCAATAAGCAGTAAAAGCTTACAGCTGGATTTTGCTGTGTCACTCCAAGCCTGCAGAGCACGTCTCCTTTGTCACTGATTGCCCACAGTGCTACTGCTTCTTCATCATCTGCATCTGAACTGGGAATTATGGAGATGTCCCACAGGGTAACAGGAGGCACTTCCAGCCACGGCCCGTTGGTGACTATCTTACATTTTCTGAAGCAGAAAAACCCAAGCCTGTCAGAAGTACATACTTTCTATAACTGAATTTGTTTCCCAGGCTATTGTTGGCTTCCAGTCCTAAAGTCTTTTCATTAGGCATACTTTTCATTAAATATTAGTATTTTGAATTTGAAAGGGGTTTTTAAGAATCAATCATGTTTTGCATCAGGTTTTGAAGTTTGAACTGATACTGATTTCTCAAAGCTTCTGTTATTTTTTTTTAAAGTTACTTTATAAAACCAAGACCACTCAAGAAGTCTGCAACTGGTGCTACACTGCTCCATAGCTCTCTCAGACTCACTGGGCAACAGCAGGAGAATAAATTGCAGAGAGAACTCCACACCCAGTTCATTCCTTCCTCTGTCTTGCTTGACGGAGTAACTTTACCATTCTTTTTTGGTGGGGCCTGTTAAAAAGGTTACATAGCATCTTGAGGTAGGCAGAGGTAAGGCAGCTCTAAATGAAAGACTTGATAAGTCTTGCTGGGAATTTGTGTACTTCTTCTGTGGAAACTGCAACAAAGCAGTGCTGTCTATTAGGGAAATTATGTTAGACTCTATCATCACCACAATAATTTTGTGTATGAAGAATGTCCTAAAAAACATCAGGACATTCCTCTGTTTTCCAGTTCTGAAAAACCAGATCCAGCCCTGAGCAGTTCCCTATTTTCAACTGACAGTTAAAACAAGAGGAAATGTTTAGACTTGGGAAATGAGGGTATTTCTCAAGTTGCTTATTTTATTTCAAGTCACCATTTTGATTTACTGGATAATATTTGTTTTGCTGCATATCCTGGAACAACACTTTTGATGCTTCAGACCTCACTTCAAAGCTTTTTGTACAAGAGGCAAAATAGTTTGTAGCATCAATACCAAACACAGCAGTGTGCAAGTTCACAGCAATTAATTAGCACAGCTATTAGATGCTCTAGTATAGAAAGCATAGAAAAGTTGGAAAAACAGGGAATGCACAGACTTCTCCAGCTTATGGAATATAGTGGCAGTTTGCTGCTTTCTGGGTGCCACCTGGACATTTCCTCTGACCCAAATGGGGTTGCATTATCTGTGGCCTAGCACCGAGTATGTGGAATTCATAAGTTAAAACTATTAATATAAAAGGCCTATCACCACCAGTTACAAGTGACCTAATATGTACTGATACACCCAGTATCTACTATTCCTTAATCATTTACCATAAGGAAAATCAGATATAGAGAAGAACTATCTTTTATCTACAGATCCCACAAAATCCAATAGGGTAACTACCCATAAAGGCTTACAATCAAAGCCATAATGCTAAAGATCATCAGTTTCCCTACTGGAGATGGGTTATTTATTGCAGGTTTCTTTACTTTTTCTTTTGTTGATTGGGTGACAAGACTCTTCACCTCATAACTAAAGTAGACTTTTAGTGAGCAATTAGCATTTGAGTTCAAAACTTATTTATATTGAGGTTCCTCACCTTGCCCAGCGCCTCCGTCGGACAAAGTCTTTCATTGTCTTGTGGCCATGGTAGGACCTACCAAAACAGATTTAAACAGTGTTCATGAGGATGTCAGAGCATCTCCAGTGTCAGTGCCAGCCTGAGAGCACTGCCTCCACCTGCCCACCAGGCACCCCTGCTGACTTTAAAATTCTTGAAGTGACAGTTTGCCAAGTTCACCTTGCTGCCCTCCCTCCCTGCAAACATCAGCGTGCCCACGAAAGGGGGGAAATGAGGCAGTGTTGTGTCCCTGTCAAAGGGCAGTTAATGTGCAAACAGAAATGAGAAGGAATGAGGACTGGAGCCTGGGATTTGGTAGAAGAGGTGTTTCCTTACGCTGGGAAGTCAGCTGCATACTGCCAGCCCTCCCGGTCCGTGCCGCCCGCCGGGCTGAAGTCGATGTACCAATCCGAGACCTGTGGGCAAACGGGGACACTGGGAATAACAATCAACACCTCATGTATAATAAACACCTCTGCTTCTATTTGCCTCCACCTTTCGGAGAGCAATGACTTGCTAAAAACCTTGTAATATTTGAAATACGTACAGAGGTTCCCAAGGCTTTCTAATTCAGCTGAAGAGAAAAAGATCTAAGTCATGTTAAACAAAAAACCCCACTCACTGCTTAACATTCTTTTGACTATGGAAGAGTACTACTAGTTATGAATGGGTAGAACAAGGTTAAATGTTACAACAAATCCCAGAAGAAAATCTGGGCCCCTTGAACTCAAGTGTTGTATCCTACTTGCTAAGCCTGGACTTCTTTGTAAAACAATTTGTAAGACAAAACTTACCCAAGACCACTGTGGAGAAGGAGGCTTGGTGTTGGTCTTTGTACATTCCTGCAGGCCAGAGGCATCACTCCACATGTATCTGTCTGTGGGCAGACCTCTGTGGTGGTGGAACAGTGCACAAGGAATGCAAGGTCATTTACAACAGGGAGTTTAAAAGGCAAGGGAAGAAAAGCCTATTTGTAGCACTTCCTACTTTCACACACAGAACACTGCCATCATTAATCTCTGTATTTAGAAATATCATGTGAGTGATGAGCATAGTGGGAAAGAATCTGTACAATTGCTTCCAGTTATACCAGACTTGAGGACCACGTAAACTGTTCTCTGTGGAGCGATATTCCTCACTACCATTTAAAACTGGAACATGAATCCCATGTATGTGGATATGGATTTTTCCATACTTTTGTTCAAATATACTGTTCAAGGACCCAGTGTATTTAGCACAATATGTATACGAATATATAGATCCTGATAACTTTTCTGTCTGGCCTTAATAGTGAAAGATACTGCAAGCAGGCACACTCTGTGCAATCACAAAGCACAAATCTGTAATGTTTTGCTATAAGGACATTTTGAAAAGGTAAATACAAATTAGAAAATTGAGAAACACTGCTCCTTCCATCACAGGTTAACTATGAATGTTGAAGGAGACCGAAGACAGAGTAACTGTAATAACTCTTGCGAAGAGCTAGAAAAGAGCCCTTGTTTCATTTTACAGTAGTAGTATTAAAGTAAATAAATACAGTAAATTGAGTAAATAACCTGCTGCTGTATCCAGTGACGGGGTTCCACCGCTGGTTCTCATAGATGTAAACACATTTCACATCTGACTGTGTATAAATGTTATCAGCACTACTGGCCAGTCCTGTGAGGAATAAATAACATGGGTTAGAGTAAAGCTAAAGCTTAAAGACACTACATTTTAAATTCCAACAGCCACCGATGATTCTATTTCTCGCTCTGAAGCTGTACCTTGGATGAAGCCACCTCCATATCCCCCCGTGTACACCCAGGCTGTGTGGTCGTAGCCGATGCCCCACACCACGCCGCGGCTGTTGCACTCTATCAGCCGAAGGTGGCCTCCCACCTGACGCCAGAACCTGCCAGGAAAAGGACATTTTATTCAACACCACGTCCTTCAGGAATGTGCGCTTTCCCCACCAACAACCTTCAGGACAAGCAACTTTCTCTGCTCACTCGTCCAACCACTGTGCAACCTGTAAGCGAAGGCAGCTGCCAGCTGAAAGCATTTCCCTCGGAACGGCTACCAAAAAGCAGATGGAATTGTTCTGCTCGAGGGGTTTGCAGTACCATATTGCCACAGTTGTCATAAAAACTGTCGAGAAACTGCTTCTGAACTGCAGTGTCTATGGAGGACTGAGAATTTCAGATTTCTTGACTCAGATAAAACTGAAAGCTCAAATTATATTCCAATTACAGCAATTAAAGCTACTTTTAGTCTAGGCTATCTCTTATGACATTAAAGATGCAATTACAAAAAATGAGATCTCGGTGAGAAAGGCTTTTGAAATCACAAGGATATCTCCAGCATCTAAGAATTAAAATACGATTTGGTGAATTTCTTCATGTGCTGTCATGAATAGGAAGGCAGACATTAACCCTGTCAGTGAGAGACATCTGCAGTATACTACACACTCCAACAGCCCATCAAAGCCACTGAACTGACAGGAAGGACATTCTTTGCTGGATGGCATCCCATGCAGAAAGAACAGCTTCAGAAGCCTCTTACATTTGATCACACGGCATCAGCTGGGGTCCGGCCTCCAGCTCAGGACTTGGCTCACTAACAAAGATGTCTCCTTTACAAGTAACTGACCAAATGGCATGGTGAGAAGGAGGGCCTTGAATCCGTCTGCTTTCACAGCAAGACATGTTCAGCAAAGACAGCTACAAAACAAGAAGCAAAAAAAGCTTCCATTTACAGCGAGAACAAAAATTCCCATAGAGATGCTCAGTACTGTAAAACAAAATTTTACCTCTGCTTGTTCTTGCAAATCAGCAAAGTGAATTTGCAGCTTTTTCTCAAAAAAAAATTCTCACTAGAATTCAGTGGTTCAGAAATTATTACACAGCCACTGGAACCTTCTGGTTTGCAGGAGCTGATCAGGATGAAGCACCTCTCAGGTTTGCCCCTGCTCCAGTGTGTCTGTGCCTGTCTGCCTGTACAAAAGACTCTCTGCAACAGTGACAACAGAGAACGGTTCTACCAATGCAGAAGAACACACTAACTTAATTCAACCCCTAACTCATTCCTACCCTAATCTATATCCAGAGATAGGAAGAGAATGAAAAGCAATATTGGTGTTGCTGTGGATAACTGCAGCACCAGAAAGCATGCAGACTTCAGAGGAGATAAGAAGCCTCAGGTGTCTCTAAATAAGTTTGATCAGATGGTTTAAATACCTAAACTTAAAAAACAGATGAGTGGCCTCAAGAGTTTAAAGGTAATGCTGACATTTCAGAGATTGGCTTCTATGTTTTATTGCAGATATTGCCAGCTTGAAATGAGAGATGCCCACAATTACCCAGTCATGCATTTCTTGTTCTGTTGCGGCTGCCAGGCGGATTGGCCATCGCTGCTTCGTCCTCTCAGGTGTGTACAGTGCAAAGGAGTGCTTGGCTTCATTCAGCACTTCAACTATAATGGTCACTTCATTCAGGAACACGTGGATGTACTAAGACAAGAGAAAAAAAACCTGTGACTTAAGGCAGACCTTCCACAGAACCAGCATTTTCTCACTTCAGGTCTACAAACAAGGCATTCCTGCCAAGGACAGCAAAGAACCAGTTCTTGGCGCAGAGGGAATGCGACTCAGTTTCCAGCCTTGCACCACCTCTGATTCCTAGTGCCTGCAGGCATTAACCCTACTTGTGAAGACCCTGTCCAGCCAAGCCAGGCTCTTCACAATCAAGGACATTTTGAACTTCCAGAAGAATTCCTAATTAGTGCAGAACTGATGGTTTAAGCAATGTGAGTGGTTTCTGACTGGGTATTTCTGACACAGCATTAACACAGCTCAGAAAAGCCTGTGGTTTGCTGGTACCTGGGGTTACCTTTGAATTGGTTCCCAAACCTCAGAGCAGTAGCGTGCCGTAATTTGCCTCATTTCAAGAAACTGTTTCCCCTTCAGAGATTTCCCTTTGCCAAAAGCAGCTCTCCCAGGGGGCTGCAGCTGAACACACCTTTTTCTCCTCATGGTACATGTAATAGATGAACAGGATGCTGTCGCGCATCCCATCGCTCCCAGTGAACTGCTCCAGTGCCACTCGAACGTCCATCCACTTATGAGGCTTCCAGTTCCTCCACCACTGCAAGGCTCCAGTTTTAACCCACACTGACTACAAGGCAAACACAAAATTACAGCAATAGAGAAACAGCACAACTCTTTTTCTTTCTCCCAAATGCCGTTTTTGTGACCGCAAGTTGTCTCTGCTGCAGGTTAGTCTGCATCATACATTCATGCACCCATATCACACATTCCCATACAGAGTGTACCAGAGTGTTCGGGAAGCTGAAGACAAAATGAAAACTCATAAAAGTGGGTAGAAAGATACTGAAGTAGCTCGTGTCCAACAGTAGTAACATCTTACCCCTGCAAGAATGCAGTAGCACAAGGTACTAATTGACTCACGTCTGCTCGTGTTATAACAAAACCTCTGTTTGGAGTTTAAAGGCTTTTGACATAATTTTTTTAAACTTGATTAAACCCCCGGACTCCAAGTGTTTTTAATCAAATAATTCCAGATGTCATTTGGCAATTAGCAATGAAGGGACCAAAAATATGAATGAATCTGAAAAGAGCCAAGGAGTCATAACAAAGGGAACATCAAACAAAACTGCTGCTATTTATGTGCTGCCATTGACGTTTGCATCATTTATTTACGCAAGTTAAATTAGTCCTAATGGCCACAGAGAGGGAAGCTCACCTACTTGAGTCACTGTTTCAATTAAGATGCCTCATCTTGTGGTGGAATAATTCATACAATGTTCCACTGTTGCAACCATTTCTCTGAGGATTTGAGGTCTGACAGTACCCAGATAATGCTGACCAATGCTTTGTTTCTTCCTAAATAAAACTATCTGATAACACTTTCAGATGAATACTGCTGCTCCATGTTTGACAAGCTGTTAATTTCCCACAGGGAGCTCAGACATTAATAATCCAAGAAAGTTGTCACAGACAGAAGTAAGGGCAAGAATATAAAGCTGACAGTAAGCTCAAATCAGTATGTCAGAAATGTATTATTGATTCCCAGATGTGTTTAGAAGATAAGAGATAAATGTCCTTGCTGCTTACCTGCTCAATAGCCTGCTCATAGTGCCTGAAATTCTCCAGTTCCCGCTTTGTCCTTTCACTGAGCTGCTGAAAAATCTGTTTCCTCCACGCTGCTGTCTGTGCAGGAGTGATAGACAGGGACAGAGACTGCACAGACGATGACAAACCTGAGACAGAACCAAACCCAATAAACTCCAGTGAGCTTTGAGTACAGTTCTGTGCAAGTAAAACACGGCGCTCCTTTGAACACCAGACTGGGTCAACCCAGTCTAACACCATTTTTACAGTGATTATAATTTGGCATCAATGTATTACAGCCAAACTTTGTAAATGATGCACAGAAATAGGATCACTGGACGATTATACAGAAGCTTTTAAAGCCATAACTTTGTAAAAATGGGAATTTTGTCACTGAACTGCGGGATAATTAGATAATATACTGCATCACGAGTTAGACTGTCAAATACTGGGATGCCACAGTTCATGGTTTATTTTACCCATCTCAGTAGGAATGGCAGAGTGAGGCAGTTATTGCTGGCATCTGCATCTCCCAAGAGAGCCCTTTTCACTGCTTCCTGTTACTGTTCAGTGATATGTGTTTTGCCCAAAGTTGCAGTCTCAGTACAATTAAAAATGAGATGTAGATCCAGCAGATTACTTTACAAAATTGTTACAGGAACTCAAGAGAAAATATCACTTTTACGTTTATTTATCTCAAGCCCAAAGTGCTCTACAGCTAAATACTGCAGCACTATGCTCAGACATGAACCTATTAACAAACTGCAGTAAGAGAAAGTGGGTTAGCCCAAGTTATGCACCGTGGCTTTGCTCAGAAAAAACAAACCAACATTTTTCTTAAAGAGCATATTGAACTGCGACTGGAACTGGGGTGTGCTGTGGTGACTGGCCAGTACCTGATGGAGCAGTGAACCACTTCAGTGGGCTGTGCAGGTCTACAAGACAGCCTCCCCCAGACACCCAGGCCCACAGTGGGTGCTCATCGGCTCCGTACTGGTCTTCAGCTCCCACCGAGAACACGCCCAGGGAAGAGAGGCTGGATGTGTCTGCAAAGCTGCTGACAGAGAGGACTGGATGCTTCTGAGCCTCCTTCAAGTCAATGTTTATCCACTGCAGTTCTGCAGAAGGATTTGGGTTTGCAGGAGATTTATTCATTTCAAGGTTATCTTTCTCAGTAGTAGCTGAAGCAGCAGTGGCTTCTCCTTGCTCAGAGTTGAGGGGATCCACAGGCAGCTGTGCAGATGTTTCAGCCTGGCTGGCTGGGCCGTTCCCAGCGGCTGCAGCTCCCAGCAGGGCAGTGCTGGCAGGGCTCGTGGGCACGCCGGGCAGCTCTGTATCAGAGGAAGGATCTGCATCACCCTGAATGACCGCGCTTGTTTGGTTCTGAATATCATCAGTAAAGAAACAGCCAGCACTGAAGGACAAATAGATAATTAATTATCATCCAAAGCATTGTAAATTAGCACAGGCCTTAGATCACAGACACACAGAAATTGACTTAGTGTTTCACTGTAGGAGAGAAACAGCAGATTTCTCTTTTAAAGGTCAAATTCTATCATTAGGGGAACGAGTCCAACACAAATCTGGCAAACTGGTCTAGTAAATCTGAAACATAGGAAGGAACTTCACTGATCTTTTCAAACAATTGGTGGTGTTGGCTGCCTACAACTCTCAGGAAAACACTGAAGCAACATTGCATTTTCTGAATATGAAATAATGAATAGAATTTTTTAAAGCCCATTATTAACTTTATGATTTGTCTTTGCTAAAGGGAACTTCTCAGCACACACTCTGGCTCAAACAAGTAGCTTCTGCAGCACTCCCAGATTCCTTGGCATGTGTGGCACAGCCCAGAGGCCAGCAGGCAGGGGGGAGTAACTGATTTAATCTTCCTAGGAAAAGAAACGTACAGTGACACTCAGGAAGAATAATTCCTAAGTGGAATTGACACTCCTTCATGGTATTTCATAGACAACATTTTCTCTTATTAGAGACTAGTTCCAGATAGTGAGCCCAGAGGAACATGCTTTACTGCAAGCCTGCAGTGAATTCCACTGTGGGACCTTCAGATTCTTCTCCGAGTGCAGCAACTGCTGCTTATTGTTAATTTTAATGGCAAAAATGCAAATGCCTTTTGGCATACATAATGATTAGAGAAGTCTTCCCTGCTCCTCCCTGTCTGTACCACTTGAATGTAAAGAAATATCTCCTAGCATTGAAACTCTTGCTGTACAAAGTCTTGAGCAGGTATTTCATGAAGTACCTGAGCAGACTTGTTGAGCTCCCAGTCTGAGATCTGTCACACTCTCTGCTAGACACAATTGCCTTCCATGTCTTCCCACTGAGCTCACTTGGTGTGACACCTTGACGAAAATAAATCGCTCTGTCGTCGCAGCCGATTCCCCAGACCTAGGGAGGGAGAGGGCTTGGTGAAGGAGGTGGCTTGGAATGTAGTAGGTATCAGACACAAAAAAGGTGCAGTGGTGCAGAATTGAGCGCAGAAAACTGCTGGACACAGCGTTTTCCTTTTGTGTTCTTCCTTAATGCTGACACTGTAGATGCAGAACAAAATGCTGTACCATGACCTGTCTGCACCTCCCTGTGCCATACAAGACACGAGCTGACTGTCACCTTCAGGTGCAGAACTGCAGAATTCAGCCACTTTCCCTCCCAGCACTTTAAGCCCAGGGCCCTTTGTCCAGCCAGCCCCATTGGCACGGCCGACAGCCCTCACCACGTGTGAGCAGTGCCTGTACAGAGGGGAATGTACATACTCTCCCAGCTGCTCCCCAGCTCTCTTACCTGGTTGTTTAAGCCTACAGTTACCATCATCATTTCTCCAACCATCTCAATCCAGCTTGTCCCACAAGGATTATGTGAGTTCACTCCTCTTCTAAACCACACCTACAATAACAACAGAAAGTCCAAATTTTTCTCCTTCTGCATTATCAGGAATTTAGTTTCTTCAGTGGATTAGTCTTAATCTCTAATATTGACTTGCCACATTGTCTTAAGAAGTCAATTACTTCCTTGATTCTTTATCAGATAAAGATAAAACAGTTCTCCCAATAGTACCCACGCTGTGTGTCCACCTGCAGCCACAAGAGTCCACAAGGAGACTTTTTTGTAGGACTTTCTGTGACAGAGTTAGTTTCTCTGCTGTTGGAAAAATACTTTCTATTACATGTCTACATGTAGGCTATTTTGGATCACTCTGAATGGGCTTCTAAATAGTGTTCTTATATTCAAACTCTAGAAGCAGGGCAGCCAGAGGGAACTATCAAGGGGATGTCTTTAGCAGTACAACTCTTTACACTGTCTCCCTTTAGATCTGACTTTACCAACCTGAAAGTGTCTGTGGGCTGGGTACCTGGAACAAGTTTCCTCTGTACGTAGCCTACAGCCTTATAGTTATGCAGTGCCAAGCAGCTCCCTTAGAAGCTGTTGGTTGAATCCCATAACATCAGGATACTTGACTGCCCTGTGGCAGATCTGAAGGAAAACACACCAGCTTATCTCCGTTTATTACAGGGGGTTTATCTGGCAGATGGAGCAGGCTGGGCACAGCCTGTTACCATGGCTCAGCTGACGAGCAGTGACTCACTACAGCAGAGGAACTCGACAGAACTGCTGCACACGCACAGAGTTCAGGCCTGCCTTTGAATTCAGTGTGGAGGAGCAGGGAGTTGGACTCCATGATCCTTATGGGGCCCTTCCAACTTAATACATTCTGTCATTCTAAGTTAAAACTCCAGTAAGAAAGTAATCACACATCCACACAAGAGCTATCTCCCCTAATTAAATACCAAAACCCCCACATTAAAAGGCTGATGAAGAAGGATCAGTTGCAGTAAAAAGATAAAAAAATAGCATCATAAGTGCAGATGAGAATATGCCCCATGCTGCTTTTGATGTCAAATTCAGTCCTCGTGGAAACAGGAGTCACTTCAATTTTGATGCTTAATATCCCTTAGAAGAAGCCCCTTATCCAATCCCCACCAACATCCCCACCCACCTGCCAAATTTGTCTGACTTGGGTTTAGAAAATTCCTTCCAAAAGAAAAGCAGAAAGTCTTCCTTAAATTAAACTCAACTATCACAAACCACGGAGCATTCCTGTAACAGCAAGGGGAATTAGAATTCC
This sequence comes from Rhagologus leucostigma, assembly GCA_013397725.1. Lineage (NCBI taxonomy): Eukaryota > Metazoa > Chordata > Aves > Passeriformes > Rhagologus > Rhagologus leucostigma. Next base: position 21,455 of record VZTD01004055.1, read on the forward strand.
CCAAACCATGGGGATACAGAGACCAAATCACCAGTGCTTCCTGGGCAAGTTGTACTCCTGTTTGAGAGCAGCAGGCAGGGAAAGGGAAGAAAAAAAGCAGAAGCAGAGCATGACCCTCTTACTTTTCTATCCTTTGTAACACACCACACCACATCAACACCCACGGAGACGTGCATAATCCCATTTTCAGAGCTTGGAGACTCCACAATACTCCAGGAAATTCCTGCAAAAGACAGAACCCAGAAGGCATTGTAGGTTAGTTTCTTATTCAACACTATACAAATCAAAGGGGTTTCCAGCCAAATTTAACAAACTTTACCTTGAGGGTTATTCCTATCAATTCCTTCTCTCACAATAGCTTGCCCTTCCCAAAGAGTTGCCCAAAGGAGGTCATAGGGTCCACAGCTGATCTGTACAACTTCACCAGGAGTGGTGACTAAGGACCATGTGGAACCTTCTGGATTGTGATGGCAGACATTTTCTCTGTACCATACCTAGACAAGTTTAAAAAAACAAAAACAAATGAAATACGAAAAAAATATCACTACAACAATGCAATCATTGAGACAAGAGTAAAGACAAACTGGAAAGAACAGCTCTCCTTTAACAACAGGATTTTTTAAAGTAGTGTATGGCACTCTGACCTTTAAAGGTACTTTTTTTAATGTCGATTTTGCAGTTGAAGCTATTTCCTTATGTACTAAGGGAGGAGGCTGTTCTACAGAGCAGCTTTTATCATGGAACTGAATCTGGATTGGGTACAGTAACCCATTGCTACAAGTTTTGTGTATATTTCAACATTTAAGCCACTTCAGTGTATTCCAGGGCATGTTATATAAACCAAGAGTGAGCAAATACATAACACAAGAATGTTACTGTTAGCTGACAGCCTGACCTCACTTTCACTGAGCAGAGCTTGCCACAATATGGAGGAAAAATTCCATTCTCTGTGCAGCCTTTGGTGACATCCAGCCATTTGCTAGTCTTGGACTGTGTAATTTTCTGTAGATCACAGTCAAAATAGGAAGGTCAAACATAGAAAGCATCCTGTGGCAGTCACATGAGTGCCCCACAGCATGACTGCTGAGTGCTAAATCTTCATTTTTAGAAATACTTTATTTCCCTGGAGACTTTCACTTGGGAAATGAAAGCATTTTACAATGGCAGTCAAGTAAGCTTGTAGACTGGGGTGCTTGTCACGTATTACTAGAAAGTATGAGGAATAGGGAATTTTATTTTAAACAATTTAACCAAGATTGCTTGCCTCTCCAGGCAGTGCCAAATGTGACTGAGAGCTCAGGCTATCTGTTAAAAGTATTACATTCTGCCCTGTGAGACCATAAGTTAGAAACTGTCTAGAGACAAAGGAATATCAGATACATGCTGTAAGGATGAAAGAAGAAAAGCAAGAATCAAATCTTCACAGCACTGAGCAAAAGAGGAGACCTCATGGGAGGCCTAAAACCACCACCACCAACAGAGGAAGATGCATAGTTTTCAAGAGAAAATAAAATGAAAACATTTCAGAGCTGGATGCCACATTGCCAGGTCAGGAGGTGACCACTTTCTGATCAGTAAGTCTTAGAAAACCATTTTGTAAACTCTTGAATCATCCCTGTCTCTCCACCTCAAAGGCACAGCACAGTGCTTCACCAGAACCTTTGTCAGGTTTTAAAGCTCCTTCTCCTGGTTACCAGCACCACAGTCAGCATTCTGGGTATTTTTCAAGATATAAGATACTACTCAGCCCAAGTTTTTAAGATTCACCTGTTCATAGAGGTTAAAGACTTCCATAAAACAACCCTAGAGGTACTAAGCCTTTCCATTTACAACACAAGTTGTTACATAATGTAGTCCCAAAGCAGCTTTTCATCCTCTGCCAGATGCACAAGCAGTGTATTTCCTTACCGACATAAGACAGTAACAATCCTGCCTTGCTTTACAAGTATTTAACTCCTTTTCACTAGTAATTTTTATCACAAAACTTAGAGAATACACACATACCCTTCCTTGCAAAGAAACTGCCCACACTGACAGGCGGCCGAGAGGCTCATCCGTGACCTCCCATCCTCCGATGGAGATGTCATTGAAAGGGTCTGGCAGCTGGTCTGGTTCATCATGGGACACAATCTGGAGCAAAGGGAAGGAAGGTTGAGCAGAGGAGACACTGCAAACCGGTGACTTGGCTGGCGGCCTAACCAGTTTCTTGCAGATTGGTTATGTAGCACTTGCTAGAGTGTCTGAGCATGGAGATTCTCCCTCTCACTCAAGGCCTCCATATGCAGAGAGGGGGAATGCTGCCAAGGCAGCAAGGAGAAGTCTGTGTTTTACACCCTAACTAAAGGCAATTTTTACTCACAGAACAGTGCATACAGAACTGGAAAGCTGAAAGATCCCAAATTACAAATTTTGAATGTTCTTAGAATGGAACAACAATTATTAAAGAACAGTTATTCACACAGATAAAGGAACAGCTAGTGAACGATACAAGGCAGGTGCCACTTTGAACGAGAGTGCTCTGTCACACAACAAAAGGAAGTTAAAAAGTTGATCTGAAATTTGCAAAGGAGCTGAGCATCTAACTCTGATTGCTTCACCATGAGATTTGGCACCTTATTACCACAGGTTTCTATGAAAAATCCCAGCCTTCCATTTATGCTTACAAGAATAGCAAGTTGGAAGTGAAGGAATCCAAGTCCAGCCTACAGAGAAGTCATAAAAATATACTTCCCTGCCCTTATAATTGATTATTTCAGACAATCAGTTTATTTAATATTTAAAAGAGATCCAGAACCTTCGCCCAAACGTCCCGTGATTTGTATCTCCTGTATCTGATCCACCTCCTGCGTCTGACACAAGAATTCCATCTCTTATCCTTTGTGTAGGTGCTGGGGAAGTCTATGGCATAAGTCCAGCCCTGCAAACAGAGGTTTTCTTGTATGAAAAACAGGATCAAGGGAAAGCCTGAAGTCATAACTCAGAGCAATTCTGCACAAGACTCACAGCACAAGTCACTCTGTGTGTCTCTAGAGCCCTGATTAACAGATCAGCTAATTCCATGAATGATTTATGAATCATGCCCAAATTCCTCGGGATGATATACACAGAACAAACAAGACACAGTAAAACATTTTACTTTCTTCATAGTAAAGACCTTAAATAACAATGGCATTCAGTTGCCAGGATTTCGTGGCCTGATCAAAAGAAAAAAGCTTCTATAGAAGCTCCTATAGACTTCAAAAGCCTTCAAACAAGATCCTTCCTTCTGTTGTATTAGAGTTGAGCTATTTCCCAGAAAGAAGTATCTATGGCAAGTTTTATTTTATAAACTGTTTTACACTTCTATAAAAGTTCCTTTCATTTTACAGAGTAAGGATTCCCAGAATAGATCTCTTTTTGGTATTGTTCACCTACCCCTTTCTCTGTTGGTTCCCCTCCAATATTTTCATCCACATACCAGTCAGACTCCCACTCCCAGTGTGGTGAAGGCAGTGTGAAACTATCAAGCTGCTGGTGTTTTAGCCCGCTCACATCACTCCACTGCCAGCGGTCACTGGGCAGTAATTTCTCACAAAAGCCACCAACTGGATTCCAGCGCTGCCAGAAATAATAAATAAAGTATTTTGTTTGAGATCACATTATCTCACTGGACATCTACAGGGAATCATGACATGTTTCTTATTTTCTGCAGTAGAAGAGGAGTAAATTCCTGGGGTGAATGAGAAAGTGTTCACTCCGTGAGGCCCTCCCTGACACAGCCTTCGGAGGAAGCTTTTTTGAGTATCAAAGAAGGGCTGACTGCAGAGCTCGTCCCAACCAAGTCAGCTCCAGCTACAAAAATAGGAACATCTGATGCTATATTTTACTAGGCACAGTAAAATACATATTTTCCTTTGGTGATGTATGGCACCATGACACTGCAGCATTGGGGTAATACTGGATAGGTGGCCTTGGTATCTCTAATCTACTCCCAGAGAAAGATGATTCATGTCTGGTCTGCACTAGAAAAACAGCACTGCCTCTGCCAGGAACTGTGTCGAGAGAACTGTATCAGCAAATCTCCCCTGGACCTGATGTTATACTTTTTCCCTAATCTGCCTTAAATCAGTTACGGACCAAATAACACAAGGATTTTCACCAATACAGCTGTCATTTTTTTCCCCCCACACTCCTACATACTGTAGAAATACTGGCAAGATCTGTCCTGTAATACTGTCTTACATTTTAGGGCACGTGGAAAATGAGTGGTTCAAAATCTGTCTAATTTTTACACAAAGTAGTATTTGCTGTTACTAGAAATCTGGCTAAATTGCCTTGCACGTTATCTGCAAACTACTTCAGTTTAGTTTTGTCGTTGTTAGCTCTTGTAGAGTATTTCTTTCTGTGCTTGCTAGTATTTTGTTTTCTGTTTTTCATTACCTAGAACAAACAAAATGAAAGTTTTAAATTTTGCATTTTTAAAGAACATGTTTACACAATAAAAGGAACATTCTTAAATGGCTGAAAAGCTGTATCAATATTAAATAATGTATAAAATTAATTTGTTGTATTTTTGCCCATGCAGGTAAGTTAATGTCTTTTCCCAATTTATATTCATTCCATTGCCCATCAGAAATCAGAGAAATGTGCTCAAGAAAATCCATCGATTTTCTCTCCCAGACTTTTGGTTAACTGAAAAACAAATTTGATAAATTTCCTTTAAAATACTGTTTTAAAGACATTCTTTTGAAGTACATCAAAAAGAAAGGATCATCTTAACACTTCCATGCAAAAAAGTTGGAAACATTGCACTTTAATGGAAAGTTATGCCTTTATTAGAGAAGTCTTTCTAACACTAAGAAATAGCATTTTCTTAAGAATAATATATCTCTGATAATGTATCTTTGTTGCCTGGAAGTTACACTGGACATTTTCTTAAGGGGATTGTGTATTTGTCACTAAGGAAAGGAGGAATGGAAACCAGCCAGCAAAAAGGGTGAATGCTTCAGCCTGAAATGGCTCCCACAGAACAGGCTGGAGTTCACACTGGCATTGCTTTTGCTGGGAGCAGGGAAGTGTAACTCATCTGGGAATTTAAGTATTAAAAGATAACCTGGTATTTGGCACATATAATATGTACTCTTCAGAAACTTCTGGTAAAAAATGAAAACAAATAAAACTGCTCAATCCTCCTGTGAGAAAAACACACCGAGACAGCTGATGAAGGACGTGCTGTCAGTGCAGGCAGTGGCTGTGTGACAGAGGTACTGTACCTGTCATACCTGGTTCTCATAGGTTTCCTCCTGGTATCTGATAGGAACATCTCCTGAGAACACGTAGGTGTACACTTGATGGTCACAGGCTATTCCCCAGCAGCACTGCTTGACAGCAGAGACCCGTTTGAATTCCAGCTGTGTGTCCTTACAGAGCTCCCAGTACTGGCCAACAGTAGAGAGAGTGTAAACCCTCCCAAAAATGTCAACGGCCCACAAAAGGGAACTGGGCATGGCCATATCTGAAAGGCAAAAATGAGGTTGTTAATGGAAATGATGGGTACAAAAATGGATCTTGAACCTACTGCAGATCAGTCATGCTCTGAGCCATCATCAGTCAAATTAAATAAAGATGTAAGGGATGATTTTTTAAAAAGAGCCTGTGCAAAGCTGGCAGTAGATCTCTTTGTCAGAGCTGTGCAGCCAAAACCCCTCAGATGGCCCTGAAAAGCCATCTGAAAGACCTTTCTACCAGCCCACTACTGTCCATCCTACAAGAGCTCAGAAATAAATGGGACAGCTCTGGCAGGCTGGGGACAGATGTCAGTTCTGAACTGGGATGACAGCACAGACCATTTCACAGCAGGCAGCTCCACTCTCAAGATCTGGTAGTGCTGGTGGTGCTACACACCCTGCTCATCTCAGCTCCACAAAGCCCTGATCTCCCCTGATCCCTCCTTCTCAGCCCCCTCTCCATGGAAGCTGAGAACACACCTACACAAGGCAAGGATGTGAAAGGGAGCTTCTCCAAAAGCACACATCTGGTTTTAATCCATGGACATACTGCCTGCTCCTGCCAGGAAACCTCTTTCAAAGCATTTGGATCAGATCCAGCTTTAGGATCTGATCTTTAATAAACCTAGGTGTGATGCATTTAAGTATACACAGAGCATGGTTTGGCAGCAGAGACCTGGTTGAGTTCCATTCCAGTTCTGTCACATAATAACCTGTCCTTTTCTGGGCACTGCAGCCCTGCCCTTCTCAGAGGGTGAGGCAGGTGCACATCAGTCCTTTCAGAAGTGAAGAAAGGCCAGTGTATTTCTGTCACTTGACCTTCTGGGTGCCATCAAAACAGACAAATTTTGGTTGTTCTGTATGTTTGATGGTCAGAATTGCTGATGAGTGTCTTGAACTTTGCCTTCAGCTCCTTTCACTGTGCAGTAGGGAGCTGGGAGAGGAAAGGTAGAAAAGTGGACTCAGATCCAACACAATTAAAGAGGAATTCTTGCTTGGAGTCAGCGTGGAACAGTGCTTCTTTGTTGTCAAATGGCAACCATGCTTTTAATGCAAGAGCCTAAGGAGAGCTGCCTGCCTGCTTTCTGACAGAAGTGGTGGTTCACAGGGACTGACTTGCCTGTGTCTGTGAACGGCAGCGGTGAAACTGTGGAGAATCTCACACAGCTGGGTCAGTGTCAAAGGACAGCACAGAAATTCCCATGGGATCCCGGGGAGAAAATACCAGGAATCTTGTTTCCTAGAAGTGCTGCTGCTAAGTACCTAAAAACCTGGATCCAACAGGTGAAGAACAGGTAACAGTGATAAGAACACACACAGCAGCAGAGAATGAGTGATACCAGGGGAAGGTCACAAGCAAAATTCTCCTATTAGCTGTAGCATAACTAAGATGAATCTGCTGGTTTTGACCATTTTTCCCTCGCTGTTGGTGGGACTTTGAAGGCGTGCATGTTTGTCTGCTCTTGGATCAGCCATTTACCTTCTTTATATCCTCCTGTAGTGGAGCACAGAAGGACATAACATGGAATAATGGAATGGAACAAAGTGAAGATGAGGTGGAAATTACAGTGTGTGTATCACTGGGAAAGTAAAGGCTGTGAAAATAACCCTTTCAGTATTAGCACTTCAGATTCTCCAAAGCAGTGTTTATAACAGAAGAAAATATTATGCACTTAATCTTAAGTAACCAGAATGCCAGAGAGTCTGGAGTAAAGGAAGCGTTATGGATAATGCAGTGACGACAGCTACCTAGCCAGGGAACAAAGAAAAGTGCTGCTTGGGTCTCTTAAAGATGTGCAAAGATATAAATGGAGACCTGTACCTGGAATGACAGTTCAGGGAGGCAAAAAAGTACCTGGAGCAGTTCGGGAAAAGGTGATGAAGGTTCCAAAGATTATGAAGTTAAGAAAAACATAGATGGGACAATTAAAATAACCCAGGCTAATGCAACTGGTTTGAAATACTCAAGGCAGCCAAGACAAGTGAGAGTTTCTACAAATTCTTTCATCTGAACTTTTGAGACAGTGTTTGGGGAATCATGGGAAAATCCCAAATGCATTTGGGATTATAAACTTTTAAGATTTCACTTTAGGCCCCTTTGCACTGGCTGTGCTGCAGAAGATGAAGACAGATTATTGCCCAATTTTGAAGGCTGCTCAGTGCTGGTGGCTTATGTGCTTTTCAGTGAAGGCAGAAGTTGTCAAGTATTCTCAGGGGCCCAGAAAAAATCAGATCTGCTGAATTATTCCTCACCCCGCAGCTCAGCCAGGTAATTTCAGATAGAACTAAAATGCTTAAATGAAGATAACATATCGTTAATTAAAATTTCCAGTGGCCTGGCGAAACGCTGATTGCTACAGAATTCAAGAAAAATATCCCAACTCCTTGCATGTAATAAAAGCAATGATGTTCCTCGGGAGAGCAGGGCCCTGTCCCCGAGTTCAGGCCGTGGCGGCGGTGGCAGGACGTGAACCACCCCGGGGCTCGACGTGTTCCAAGGCACTCCTCCGTGTCACACGAACCGAGCGGGGACTCCTCCGGTACCGCCGTCCAGCCACGGACGCGCCGCTCGGAGCCCGCGGGGATCCCAGAGCGCTGCACAAACGCGCCAAGGCTCGAACCGCGCCCGGCAGCCCCGCACGGGGCCCTCCCGGCCGGGCATTAAGGCCGGATCGGCTTAGGAGCCGTGCCGGAGCTGCGGCGCCGCCTGCGCGGGGTCGGGGCGGCGGGAGCGGCCTTGGGGCGGCCCCGGGCCGGGCTCAGACCCCGCTCCCCGCGGGCTGC
>VZTD01004055.1:34076-83426 GCA_013397725.1 Rhagologus leucostigma
GGGTGTCGCGGCTCCCCCGCTCGAAGGCAGCGCAGGGAGGCGGGTGCGCCGGGACCCAGGTGTTCCGAAGCGCCATCTCCCTTTCCCCTCCTTCCCTCGGGGCCCCTGAGGTGTTTGCGTTGTGCTCTCCCCAAAATCCCGGCTGCGTTTGCGGGCATTCCTCGCACGCGCCGGTTTTCTGCCTCAGAGCAGTGGCAGAGCCGCAGCTGTGCTCGGCACTAAAACAGACCCCAAACTTGTTCTTTGCCCGCACTTCGCTGTGCTCTGGTTAATGTTTGTTTTTTCTGATACACTTCAGTAGTCTGGGAGAGACTTAGGCAGGTGAGTAGGTGCGGTACTTTCGTTAACTGAATTAATATTTATATCTGCCGAAGAAAGAAGTAACCTCTCACGAAAGAGGAATGCTTCAAAAGTTACAAAAGTTACACAGCAGACACAGACTCCCCCGTCTTTGAGTTGAACCTTGAGGCTATAGATTGATTTTCCTGCTGATAACTTGTAGCTTGTTTTCCTGCAATACAGATATTAGTGGTTATTTTCGGTTTGAATAGTGAGGTTGCCAGACTTCACAGATGGATAACTTGATTGAAGAAAATCTGAGAACTTGGGAAATAAGGTTAAAGTGGATTATACCTGGGCAACCTGTGCGTTGATTACACTGCATACCTCTAACCATCCCTTTCAAAAGCTTTTTAAAATATAATTTCAGGTTTTTAATGCTAATAAAGCAATTAAAGGCTTCTGTCTTCTATCTACAGATGTTAAATTTACTCATTCTCTTGCTAACAACATGGACTTTCTGAAAGTTGGTGTTTTTTTCTGTGCTGTGCTGTTTCTTTCTAGTTGCATCCTATTGCTTCTACCTTGCTCTCCAGTTAGAAACTTAGTAAATGGAATTTAAGCTTGAAACTAGAGGAAGATTTATTCTGTTTCAAGCCGTTTGTCTGCTGGAGTGGGGCATTTTTGATACATAACATCCGGAAGTGAAAGCTATGGTCATTGTTTAAGCAGTTTTTCCCTGGTGCTCAACAGCATTGAAACAAAATCTCAAAGTTAATTATTAGCTCAGTGTCCTTTTGGGATGGTTAAATTGATACTTGGGTTTGTGAAGTGGCTTTGCTGTTAGATGTGCCAGGTGTTCCTGCTCTGATTTTGATAGATCTCAAAGTGCCTAATCAAGACTGCATTCCTGTTTATTGTTTTCCATGTTTTGTTGTCATACTTGTAAATTACCATTGTTCTTTCTGCCTCACGTGTGGTGATTGAGGTTTTCTTTCTTATTTTAGGGTATGCTGTTCCTCCACCGACTTCACAGCCAAACTATTCGAGCACGTACACCATTATTCAACAGCCTGCCACCACCACTTCTGTAGTAGTAGTTGGTGGCTGTCCTGCCTGCAGGTAAAATGGCTCTCGAGGAATTAAACTCAGTCTTGGGTCTTGTTTTTTTAAGATAGAGGTGTCCATATGGTTCCTGGGTTTTCAATAGTTTCTCTTTGTGTGAGTGTTACAATTAACTGAAAAGGCACTAAGATCTAGGAGTGGAATGCTTTGGTTTGTGTCGTGTCAGCTTGTCCTGATGGGCTCGTGACACCTGCTATAAATAATACAAGACACTTCAAACATGAATCTGTTCTTTAAGATGGGGGAAGATCTGTAAGTGATACTTTTAATGAAAAGGCACTTCAGTAACAGATGTAATGGGTCAGTTCTTGGGGGAGAGCATGACAGGAAGTTCTTTCTGATGTGTTTGTGCCTGGTTTTGGTGAGTAGCATGATTTTATTGTGAAACTCTCTGTAATCTTTGACCATAGTCACTTCTGGTTTTCTGGCAGTTGTGTGGAAGAACAACTGCTGTTGTGGTGTGTGTTCCCATTCCCAATCCAAACTGCAAAACTAGACAGGGTGGTTGTCAGTACTGGCTGAAAACATTGGTGACTTAAGGCTTTAAAAGATCTCTAAAAGTCCTTTAACTGCAGAAGAACAGAGCTTGATAGACCAGACCAAAAATGTCAGTCTGCTGCAGAAAAAGTAGTCAGCTGGTATTTGGAGTTGCAGCAAGAGAACAGCTTCCCCCTTGGAGATCACAGCCATAAAAAAGGAAGAAGGCACTCAGTTTCCTCACCAGGGCTGTAAGTCAGCTGTTGTCCCTTTCGCTTCTCAGTTCTTCTCTTCCCAGGATATTAGGCCATGGCTGAGGGCAGAGGGATTGCTGCTGTGCAGTTCAGGCGCTGCTGTGCCTGGCCAGCCCTGACTCAAATGCAGGCTCATTCAGTGTTTGTCTCAGAGTCAGTACCTGCCTTCAGAGGTGGATTCAAATAAGAAGTATCCTGTGGTGTTATGTAAAACCAGGTGCCTGTTGAAAGGCCACTAGTTCAGGCTGAAAAACCTGTACCAGCTGGAGCTATTGATCTAGGAAGTGTGTGTTTAGAGCAGTGGGGGAAAGCAAGTGCTGAGCTGTTCAGAGGATGTGGTGGATCCTGCCACCTGAGCGGTTACATCAACGTGCTGATGCTGTAGCTCAGCCAGAAGACAGGGCAGATGCTGTGCATGGCTTGGAGAGAGGCAGGCAGTGTGCTTACACAGACAGGCCTTCTGGCCCTGACCCCAGTACAGCTCAAAGCACTGGGGAAGTGCTCTGGGCAATAGCTTAAAATGGGTAGGCTCTTGCTATTGTTTTTTCTTTTTCTGGAAGTTCATAGAATATGCTGAGTTGGAAGAGACCCATCAGGATCATCTAGTCCAACTCCTGGCCCTGTACAGGACACTCCAAGAATCCCACCATGTGCCTGAGAACATCGTCCAAACACTTCTTGAACTCAGGCTTGAGGCTTCTGGAATGGTCTAGGAAAGGCTTTTGAAACAATCATTTGCACATATAATATATAACTTTAGCCTCATTTTTGAAAATGAGCAGTCTGTTGTTAGTTGTTTTTAAGTGACCTCACTTGAATAGTTTTCTTAAGTCATCAGATATGCCCAGCTGGAAGTACCCATTGTGGACTCTTTCCTAAAGCAAAATACTCTCCACAAAATCCTTGTTTACTCTTGGATCCTCAGTTTCTGCTTCAGGCTTTGAAAAAAAAATGTGAGAACTGTGGCATCTTGATTACTGTAAGGCATAATACTGCACTGCTTAAAGTGTAGGACTCTGCTCAGCACCTGTGAAATATTCTGGATCAGGGAATCCCAAGGATGAGTAACTGTATCTAGTAATGATGTGTCACAGTCTCTTTTGCCTATCACTGTGTTTGTTCCTAGTTGTCGTTAGAACAGGAGTCAAGTGTCAAGGTAGGAGGGAAAAATCTCAGATTGCTGGTTTTTTGAGTAGTCATGGAATTGATAGTCTATTACCTCAGGAGAAAGGACAGGGAGGCTGGGTGAAAAGCATAATATTGGAAATATTCATGGGAGCCTGAAAGATCAGGTTCATATTCTGGAAGGTTACACTGGCTGCTTCTCTTAGAGAAAGAACTCAATCCTCTTCGACTTCTCAAGACCTTAGACACAGTTCTAGTTTACTTCCATGTCCTGGAAACCTATTTTATGAGGAAGGCAATGTGCAGCTGCACTCTGAACAGAAAAGTTGTTCAAGGGGCATTGAAAAATATTAAAAGCTACTGATGATACATTAAAAACCTTTGTTTTTAGACTACCAGGCAGTTGTCCTGTTACTGTCCTGATTTGATGGTGTGCATGATTGTTAGAGAAGTCCATCTGCTTTAGATCCCCGGGAAAAGCCTTGTGTGTGGCTGTGGAATGATGAACTGGTGGAGTAACCTAAAGGCCATCAGAAATACAAGTAGTCTTTTGCACTATGGCACGTGTTCATGTTGCTGATTGAAATCAAAACCATTTCCAACTTAAAATATATGGTGTTGAGGAGAAATACACAGTACTGGTCTGTTACTTGAATTGGTGTCTATTTTATTGCAGTAATGTGTGATCGTGGGGTTAACAAGCTGGCTCGAGTACAGCCGATCTTTAGGCTTTTTTTATGGTATTTAGTCATAAAAAGTACAAAGTATCTCCAGAAGTGGCCTCTCTGAAGTTGGTAATAACCCCCTGGTGGCTGGTAATTGCATTTCTGCCCTTCTCCCTCTGGAGCACTGCTGCCCTCTGAGGGATGACTCTCCTGTCTCGCCAGCTGTGCCTCTTGCTTAGAGCCGTTCCTTCCGTCGTGCTCATTCATCACTGGTCAGTGTTGCTTTCTAGTTAGAGACTTCAGTTTTAATAGGTGTTCCATCCTTCCTTGCCCTCTTAGAATGTCCTAGGTGGTTGTAGTCCTCGTGTCTCGGTGTGTGTTCTCCCAGCCCTGACGTACAGACAATTAAACTGAGTTGCACAATCTTCTCAGCTTTATGGCTTCTAGTTGACATTTAAGGTTTGGCCGGGCCCTGCTTTTAAACTATTTTATGTTCCCAAGTACACATTGAGTCATTAAAGGCACTGACTTTAGATATCCTGCTGTGAAATTATCTTTTTAGCTTGGAGAATGCAGCCTGGCTGCTTTACTTGTGGTCACTTTCATTTTCTTTTTCTCTGTCTTTTGTTGTTGGGGATAACTAACTGCTCAGGAATGTTTGCTTTCCTGTTATTTAACAGAAGAAAGTTCCATTTAAAAACTGTAAAAACATTCTCCTGATCTGATGATTGTAAAAGCCAGTTCCTTCAAAATCTGTGAGAGAGCCTGTGATGGGCCCTGTCGGGTTTTTATTTTCCTGTTCAGCTGTATTCAGTTGCTTGGGAGAAAGAATGAGAGAAAGGACCTCACACTGCTGCAGCTTTCACTTCTGATAACTACAGTACAACTGCTGGGCCAGCATTGTAGTGGGTCTCAAATTATGCCAACCCTGAAGCTTGATTAAAACTGTATTTATTCTGAGATCTCTTACAGCGTTCTTCCTGCCCCAGGTGTGGTTTTGGTTTGTTGTTGTGGTGGGGTTTTTTGTTTATTGGGGGGTGTTTTTGACTTGAGTTGTAAGTTCTCAGGTTTTGGTTAAAATTTGGTTTTCTCCAATTATGTGCATGTCTGCTGAGGGAATAGACTCTAGAAAAATTGCACTTAGGTGATCAGGTCCTTCCAAATTTCAGTTTTCTGCTCTTACTTCCATTATTTCAGTTACAAATGCTGTGTGAGCTTTGTTAAAAGACTGCTCAGGATACAGGTTTTCTATAGTTACTCACAACTATATTTAAACTTCATGTAAATATTCTTAATATAATTTAATTACATTCACTGGATAAATATACAAAGAGTTTAAAAAAAAAGGCAACAGCAAAACACCTGTTTAGAGAGCGTGTCTGATAGCGTGAGCAAACCTGAGGATCTTTGGTTTCCAGCAGCAGGCTGGAGATCCCTTTGAACCTTGTGAGTGAAGGGAGCTTTGCAATCCCTTTTAGAGAGTGCTGTGAAGAGGACAGGGGAGAAGAAAGCCTTGATCGGGCAGACGGCACGTTTGGAATTCCTGACTGGGGGAGCTGGGACTTTTCCCAGCCTAACAGCAGCTGCTGAGCAGGAAGTTGCTCGCTGAGCCCCGCAGAGAGGAGGGATAAGCCTGTAGCAGGGTCCCAAATGAGAACAGCACAGCTCTGGCTGCTTCTGAGGAGTTTTGTTCCACTGGTCTGACCTCATTTGCGGACAATAATCAAAACCCATTCATCTCATAAAGTCTCATTTCTTAGAAAAACAAGGCACAGCAGGAATGGGTTCCCTAATGGGACTGTATAAAAATGATAATCTCGTCTCTAATGCCTCGTCTGTCACCGGCCCTGAATTATAGCAATTTTTTTTATTAGAGTCACCATTTGTCTTGAAGAATACTTGTCTGTATTGTGATAATTAGGATTTCATTGTAGCAATGAGTTGTTCTGGGAGAGAGGAGGGAACTGCCCCTGTTTGTTGGTCACTGCAGCGGTACTGATTTGGCTGCGTGTGCAGACACAGGAGGGAAAACCCCACCAGGGCTCAGTCGGGTTCACCCTGCTGGATGCCCACCCCACAGAGAGCTCCAACTGGTGTGCTTGGCCTCGTTTGCCAGGCTGGGCTGTTGGTGTGAAGCCTTGAGGCTCGTCTCCTAATTAGAGCTGGAATTAAAGCAGTGGTGCTCCTGCAGCAGGGAAGGCTGCTGGTTTGGAGGCATTTCAGGAAGGACAGCAGCTAGATACAGGCTGCTCGCATTGCCAGAATTCCTCTGCTTCTGCAGCCAGGCCTCTTGTTTAGGAAATGAGGCCCAAAGCATAAGGAAATTCAGATAAATTTCTAAATGCTGTCATGCCTCTTAGTTGAAAGTGACTTTTAAGGATAATTGCATTTACATATATGTCCATCTTATGCTGAGGGAGGCAAGCCAGTGGCTACGCAGAGATTTGGGCTTCTTGTGAATGTGGATCAACAACTATTCAAAATGCCATCAAGCTGAGGCTGGAGGAGCTGATACCCCTCTTCACAGGAATTAAAACTGTAAACATCCAGTGCTTACTCAGTAGTTCCATTTATAATAGTCAATCTTTATTCTTCTGCATCTTGCAGGTGAGGTTTAAACATTTTTAACATAGCTGCTGCTGTTGCATTAGCCAGGAGACGATAAAGAATCTCTGGCTCGTTTTGTTTGTATGTTCAAAATTAAAGATGTAGGGTGTAGCTGCCAAACTCCATGTTTGTTCCTGGTCTGCTATTTCCATTCAAATCGAAACTTTGAAACTCAACCGACCTCCATGGTAGAAGATGGGATATGATTTGAAAATTCCATGTGGTTGGTCAGTGATCTGTGTACTGGATAGCAGTTTTCTCAAGTGCAATTTCTTTTCATGTCTTGGAGAGCTTATGGTACAATCAGCCTGTCTCTGATTACCTGGGGTGACCCTTTGAGTATATTTATAAGGTCTAAAAAATGCTGATAAGCCCACATTTAAATACTGTGATGTCGTGATAAGTCTAAAAATGCACGCGTTAAATCGTACCAGTGCTGTGTTCACAGATCTCATTATCAGCCCTCTGATCCTGAGCATTTGACTTAAGATCTTAATGTTTTAATGTTACTTAATGTTACTTTGAAAAAGGGGGTTGTCTGAAAAATAATTTGGTTTTAAATACTTGTCAGTGGGAATAATTGACCTTACTGTATGGAGTTGGCAGCTGCAGTTATAGCTTAAATGCAAGATGCTGCTTGCAGTATAAATAAACCTTTCCACTTTATTTTTAGAGTGGGAGTGGTGCAGTTATAATCAGCTTTTATGTGGTTTATGCTGTAGAAGAAAATTTATGTTTGGTTACGTTAGTGAATCTACAGTTAGAATATGGAGTCTCTAATTACTCCACATCTCAGGTAAGATATACAAGCAAAAAATATTCATAGTCTCCTTTATAAAAAGTATTTTTTTTTCTCTTTTTAAATTTAGTAACTGGCTAAGCAGTGGTTGGGTAAGTGTTCATCTAAAATTAGGTGGTGACATAAATCAACAGAAGCCAAGAAGTGTTTGTGTGGCTAATGCTGTAATCACACTGTTAGACGTGATAGGAACTCTGAAGCAACAGGTACGGTGTGGAGGTCATGGTGAGTGTCCCTTGGAGCTGCCTTGCTCTGCTGCTGGCCTGGGCTGTCCCTGTTCTTCTCCAGTGCTGTGCTCCCTGTGCCTTGCTTTGTCCCTCCCTGGGCCTTTTCCCCACATCTGGTGTTGAATATGGATGGCAATTTTTTAATTTTTATTTTTAGTTTAACTTGGCATTTTGCACTACCACGAAACACTTCTGAATAACTCTGTTTAGGGGGAAGGGAGTTTAAAAGAAATTCTATTTAAAGTGTCAAGGACATGTGCTGACCAAGAGACTTGGGCCCTGCAAGCTGATTAAGAGGGTTGATTGGAATGGGTTGGGCTGTCGGGTTTGCAGCTCCTGGGGGCTGACCAGAAGTAGCCTGATTGATCCCTCTAATGTTTGATTAGTGTGTTTATTCTTTAAGGTCATGTCAATAGACTGCTTATGCTCTTAACTAAGCACACTGGCTTACTCGTCACAAATGTAGGTTTCAGGGCAGGAACGGAATGTGGAATTATTAAGAGACAAGGAGAAGATTTCAAAACAGTAACGAAGCAGGAGTTGGATGCCTGCAGGAGGGAAATGCTCAGTGTATGTGAAAAGAAAAGGCATTAGTGTAACAGCAGAGCAGGGCGGGAAATACAACAGCTGTAATGTGCTGTGTACTGTACTTGGTGTGCATTTTCCAAACTAATGTTATTTGTGATGTCATGGAAATGCCTGGAGAAGGGGCTTTGCCTGTCTTGAGTGGATCTGTAGTGTGAAAACTGAATCTTGAATTACTCAGAAACCTCTGGAGTATGTCTGAGCCTCTCTATACGTGTAGGGTATTACTGGCTTAACCTGTGGACAGGGGAAAAGGAGAAGCCTCACCTCCTGAGCTTGTGCTGCTGGTTTCTCTTTGGTCTGAGGGTGCTCAGCATTTCGTGCATTTCCCAAGTGCAAGTTGCCAAATTCAGCTGCTTCACCCAGACCTGACAGTTCTGGCTGAACACTGCAGTGTCCTTTTTGCCCCTGTATCTGTAACTGATCTGGTCCCAGTGGTCCCGAATTTCTTTGCATTCCAGCCCTAGGAGCAGAGTGTTCCCAGGAGATGGCACTTCCAGTGGCACATCTTCTCCCTGGCGAATGAAGGCAATGGTATGAGAGCCTTGTCCGCTGACTTCATTCTTTAATTGCAGTCTAATTTTGAGGGTCACTTGCAATGCAGTTTTACAGTTTTACTGTTCAGATAGGCCCCTGATAAAGAGGTTGCACAGAAAAGGAATTCTGGTAGAGCTTTCCTGGGAGCTGTAAGCCATGCTCCATGACCCCATGCTCCAGTGATGTGCTCAGGCATGGCAGCCAGTGGGAAATCTCAGGAAGGGTTAATGTGAGGCTCTTCAGCTCTGCTTCACAGGTCAGCCTAATGAAGGCCTCTCTGCTTGGGTTAGTGTGCTCTGAACTTGACCTAGCAAGCAGATCTTGATGTTCCTGGCACAGGCTAATTGTATAACAACTGCTTTGGGATTAGGAGTTGGGAGCTGGGTAGCAAGGGTAAGAATGAGAGAGCTATATTTTTTCTCAAATTTTTCTTTCCTTCTGGCTGTTTGTAATCCAGACTTTTAATTTTTTTTTTTTAATGAGGACCAGATCTGCATCCAGTGGTCTGGATGAAGCCGTTAATCATCCGTATTATGTGGGAAAAGTTTGCTTCACGACATGCCTCTATGATGTTTGCCTTTTTCTGGTAGTGACAGTGACTGCTGTTCTGTTCGTAATTTTTTCAGTAACTCCTTCATATTTCTTTCCCCAGCAGTACTGTCCCCTCTGACTGGTTTAACCATTGGTATTTCACTTTGGGGAATGCTCTGTGGTGAGAGGGGCAGGGAAGCAGGGGGAGTCCTGGCCTAAAGTTCTTTGTAGCAGCACACCAGGCACAGCCTCGAAAGAAGAAATATTAACCAAGCTGTGCAAGTGCAGCGCCTGTGTTTTCCCAGTGCTGTTTGCTGAGGTGGCGCAGGGCAAGTGCTGGCAGTCAGTGACTCACACACCCCCTGAGCCAAGACTGGGTGGCCTGGGCTCCTCCACGGCTGCTGGGGACACTGCTGCAGAGGTAGAGACATGGTGTGTGCCGGGCAGGGGCTATAGGACACCTTGTTCTCCTCATGAGCCCACTGCTCGTCAGGCCAGCAGAGGTGTAAAGGCTGGTTGGTGACACACAGAATTCTGTTCATCGTCATTGTCACAAGAAATAGCTGCAGCACCAGCCAGACAGATACATTGTCAAACCAGACCTGCAGAAGAGAGCTCTGGTAACCTGCATCACAGAAACAGTTTTATTTTAGGTCAGTGTTGATACTTGGATTTGTGATTTGGTGATAGAGGTGTGGGAATAGGAGCTGGAAGGTTCTGGAGAGATAGGTGAAACTCTTTTCTGCGCTTGAGGAGGCTCTCCTGAAGTGTTTTGGAGCCATGGGGAGAGAACAGGAGGCTCTCCTGAAGCTCTTTGGAGCTGTGGGGAGAGAACAGGAGGCTTTCCTGAAGTGCTTTGGAGCCGTGGGGAGAGAACAGGAGGCTCTCCTGAAGCTCTTTGGAGCTGTGGGGAGAGAACAGGAGGCTTTCCTGAAGTGCTTTGGAGCCGTGGGGAGAGAACAGTAATACCTACACTACTGAAACTCGCTCTACAAAGGTCCAGCCCTGGGAAAAAGGGTCAGATCTGAAGTCCTAAGGAGTGTGTCTTGAAGCAGAGCTCATCTCGCACTGGTTCTAATCTCTCTGGGCACACAGTTGTTCAAGAGTAATCTTGCATTGCTGTGGCCAAAGTGCCTGCCCTGAGAGCTGGAGCTCGGGGACTCTGACTCGCAGGGAACAGGGGTGATGTTACGCCGAGTTTGTGGGAGTAGCCACAACGTCCAGCACAGGCTGCACAGGTCTGAGCTGTGGGACACTTGTGTGCTGAGACACGAATCTATGTAGTGATATGAGCTTTGTCTGCATTTTTTAGTTGCCTTAAAAGAGTGAGGACATGAAATGATAAAGCTGCTGCTGGGATCAGTGGTAACCTGACAGTTCCTTTATTTTATACCAGATACAGAGTTAACTTCTATCTCTGCAAACAGAAATAAAGTGCATTAAAATGAGGGAAAGCTTAAGGGGAACATGAACTTCCGTAAGCAGCAGAATATCAAGAACACTTGGAAAAGCCTTTGGCTTGTGATGATGGTTGAGGGGAAGGGGAATGGTTCCCAAGTTTAATCGAGTTGCAATGTTTCAGGCAGTTGCTGTAAGGAAATGGTCTCTTGAGCCTGCGCCTTCCTTCCTTCGCTCTATTTACACGTTCAAGAGCTTGTCCCTGCCTGCTCGCAGGGAAACAGCAGCTTGTTGGCCTTGGCACCCTGCTCAAGAACTACACTTCAGGGTCACTCAGCTCTGTTTGACTTTCACTGTACCAGGAGGATACATCTTGTTCGAGTGTTTTGCTAAGCTCTGAATCTTGACTATTTAATGTAACTGCACAAATTTGTAAAGTATGAATTCTCTGGTTGACTGTCCGTCTTCATTTTGAGGGATGCTCAGATACAGCACTTCAGAAAGGAGTCAGGGACTGAAATGGAGGTAAATTTCTGCTGTCATAGGACTGTGCTGAAACAAAATTTCTGGGTGGTCATGGAGTTGGGAGTCAGCTGGAGCCAATTGACATCAATAATTAGTTCTTCTACAGCTGTAAAGGGACATCAGTTTTGAGAAGTAGAAACCAGGAACAAACCCCAAACTTTGTACTTTATCTTGCTCTGTAAAGTGGTGTGGTTTCTCGTGACTGCCAAAGCACCGAGTGGTGACTTGGGGGCAAACTTGGTGAGTGTCCTTGACTGAGTCTGTTTTCCCTTTTTGCAGGGTTGGCGTGTTGGAGGACACCTTCACCTGTCTCGGTGTTTTGTGTGCCATTGTATTCTTTCCAATTGGGATTCTGTTCTGCCTTGCACTGAGGCAGAGAAGATGCCCTAACTGTGGGGCAGCTTTTGGCTGAGGGGCTGAACGTGGACGTGCTTACAGAAGCTACAACTGTTAGCGTACTCTTTCTAATGTAAATGTCATGTACAATCATTTTATTTGCTTCAGACCTGTTTTGTAAAGTGTGAAGGAATTTAGTCTCTTGCATGTAATTTAAACTTAATCTTTTATGAGCATGTGCATTGCAAAACATGAAAACCTGACTTGTTTTCCATGTTTAGTGGCACCTGTTGAAAACTAAATAAAACTGCTTTTCCTTTTGCAATCTTCAACTTGCGGCTGGGTTATTAAGTATGTTACTGACATGTCTGATCCCATGTAGTCTGAAAGCAGAGTAGTAATCCTAGCCTGAATGAAGGATAAGTATTTGCCAGAATCCTTATGATGATGATAAACCATGTTTTAAGACTGTACATGTTCAGGGCATCAGGTATTTGAGGGAAGTGTTGCAAGAGCTGTGTGAGCTCCTGTCCCCTACTGAAGGCACAAGTAATAACACAATCAGAGACCTGTTTTAATTAGTGAGGGTTTTGCTTCATGCAGGGGCTGGTGTTGGTTCACAGACAGCAGAACCTTCTGCCTGCAGCAGGAAGAGGTTGGGGCACTGCCAACCATGAGCTGCCCTGAGTAAAGGCTTTTGCATCTTAGATTGTTTAATTCTGATACTGCATTGTTGAAAGCTCAGACAGGCTAGGTTGACTTGCCTCTACTGTGCTGAGAAGATGGGCTCAGGTGTAAGTTACCCCTCTGCAAAGCTGGTGGGGATGGTGGATGTTTATGCAGGGCTCTGGCAACCTGTCCTCGGCCTTGAACTTGAAAGGCAGGGTGAGAGGAGCCAGCACATGCTCATATACTATTTTTTGATATTAAGTAACTGAAAGGCATTTCACATGACTCGAATTCACTGTTTATAGTAGTAGAAGTAGGCACCACTAAATGACTGAGCCAGGGGATGCTGCAGGAAACATGTTTGTGTGTAAAATAGAATGATTTGGAGCAAGGATTAATCACAGGCAGCAGTCACAACGCAGACTTCATAGCAGGTGGGAAATACCCCCTGAGCTGGGCAGTGATGAAGCACCCACTGCTGATTCAGGATCAGTTCCTGGCGTGCTAGGTTCATTTCTGAGGTGATTATAACTATAGGAAAAGGCTTTTGGACAAGCTGACTCCACTGGAATTGCCACATCTGAGCCTGAGGTAACAAACTGTTCTGCTCTGCTGTGGCTGAAGTTAAAAGCTCAGTTTCACTTAACTCAGCTACTGCACTGTGCCAGCACTCAGGCCTTTGCTCAGCTCCTTAACCAAAAATTTTGAACTTCAAGCTGTTTTCCTTTTGAGGAAGCTACAGTAATGGAGGAACTTCAAAGGCAGCTTTTTATATTGGCATTTGAGAAAAAATCATGGCACTGCTTTATTGTGACCTTTTATCAGACTTAAGTTTGACAACACTTTTTAAAGACGAAATTATCATTAAAAAATGTGTTGACAGTATAACATTAGACTGAAAATGAGTTTCTGTTGACACTTGAAATTTGTGTGTGAACATTAAGCAAGGCATTACAAGTTGTCTATTCTTAAGGGGATAAATATTTATTTATAACCTAAGGTATCTTTCTTACACAAAATAACATATAATCATTTATACAGGCAATTCTCTATTCTGGAATAAGGCAGTTGTTACACTGTTCTGTTTGAAAAAAGAAAAATCACTGTTATCTTCTTTAGTAGGTGGCATATGCAGGCTTATATTCTAGAACTTACCATTGCAGCTTCCAAGTAAGGAATGCCAAAGATTCAGTGAGCTATTACTTACACTGATTCACTAAAGTATCCAAACTATCTCCAGTATTTTCACAATTCCTACTACAAAAAAAAGGCATACTGTAAAATCAAGCCCAAGTGCTCGAACACTAGCCCAAAGCAATTACCTCATTAGAAACTACAGGTTTAAAAAACATCAGAGCTCCATTCCAGTACGTGTCTATTGTACAGTAATTACATTTAAATAAATTTTTAGGACAAGTTGAGATAGTAATTGTCACTGCTGGAACTGGGTGTTGGTAAGGAAGAAGCACTCGTGTCTGGCCCGTGTGCTCATCGGATAATCGGTGCTGATCTGTCATTTGTTACTGTGGGTCTGAGTTTCACCGTTGCAAAGGGGTTTTCTCCACTGGAAAGAAATGCATAAAGTTACTTGAAGGCTTTCTGCAATCCAACCCCAGATTTACTCATTCAGGTCCTTCATCCAAGCTGTCTTCAAACAGTAAGTTACGGTTCTGAGACTCAGGGATTCTGTGCAGCTCTTAGTTTAACTTGAATTTTTAAAACAAGGTTACATGTGAAGAATCACTTTTCAGTGATCCAAAAATTTGGGAAGTTAATGCCCAGTTACATCTGGACTTTTTTAAACAGCCCTCAGTCTTCAAAGATTTTTACTTTTAATCCTCAAAGTCAGTTGAAGAAAGGTTTAAGTCCTGCTCCCTGACAAACTACTGGAGAAAAATGTTTTTCTGAGAAGGGCCTGTGTATTGTACTGCACTTGATGCCACTCTTGAGGAAAGTGCAACTAATTTTAGCCATATTGTTCTACCAGTGCCTGGGAAAGGTCACAGAGAAATTAATGGTAAACATCCTTATCTCCCCTTATAATCAATAAAATAAAAATAAGCCAGTATAAAAATCAACACAACTAAATCAGTGTAAAAGTATTTTACCTTAGAAAAGGTGGTTTTATAATGCCATTCATGTCAGGTTTCTGTAAAAAAAAAAAGATATTTACATGAATTTATAGAAATGCCCCACAGGTGATCTCGCTGTCCCGCCAAGGGAAGGAGACCCTGTCATTAGTCTATTTGGCCAGTTTGGTTTTAACACTTCAAATTTCAGTGCTGAACCAAAGCCTGTCAGGCTTTCCATTCCAGGCACGCTGTGTTTCAGGACCTCATTCAGCAGGTTCTTCACTCATGCTTGGCTCGTGATTCCAGTGAAATTGCTCAAGCACATCAGTTGTAAATAGACTTAGAATTAGGCCTAATTAGCCCTTAAAATTAAGAAAATTGAACAAATGCCTGAATTAAATCTTACTGAACACCAATCCTCCTCAAAGCTATTTCAACTACTAAGGTTTTTTTTTTATAGTTGATACCATTGTGCATATTACTGTCTAGTGTAGCACAGCATGAACGATTTAACTGGCAAGAACCATTCCTCATCTTTCCTTCTTGAAATCCTGAGCTGCTTTTTCTGTGTATTCTGAAACAAAAATAAGATGCCTTGAATCATTTCCTGCTTCTGCATAGGAGGCCCAGTGAACAGACTGTTTTACACGTCTGTAAATCCTGTATGAGTGTACAAGCCAGCCCAGTATAATGTTGGGCTTATTTCCAAAGCCTATGGAGGCATGGGGGTTGGGGACTTGCACGGAAGCAGGAAAGACAAGGAAGTTCTGCAAGAATGAAAATAAAGAGTGGCTTTGGAGCAAAACACTTGGTTGCAAGTGCAGCATCTCTCCTCTACAGTTGTCCTAAGATGGGGTCACAGCAGCTGCTGTGAGTTAGGAGGTGCCTCAGCAAAAAGTGGTCATTGTTCTATACTCCAGAATTTCTATTTTATTTTAATCTTGCATTCCCTGTGGAAATTTAGATTATCAAAACAGATGTATTTGTTTTCCACTCCTAGAAGCTATCAGTTTCCATTCTGGCTTCCAAAGAGATTGTGCTGCTCTCGTTAGAGCTCTGCCAACTCACTGATCTGCCATTCCTCTTGGGTTTCTGGTTCAGCAGGAATGTTAGTCCACAAGCCTTAAATTTATTCCTAAACCCCCTGACCTAATGCCAGCAGCCAAAACAACCCTTAAGGTGACTGTTCCTGAGAATGGAGTGACCACAGCAGAACAGTGCAGGGATCCTGAGACCATTTCACGCATTCCATAATTCTTTTAAGCTCTTTATTCAGTCACCTGGTCCCAGGGCACGGAACTCTCCGTGCTGGGTTGGCACCTTCCAAGGGCTTTGAGCATAATCACACTGGAAGGCCACGTTGGTCCTGCAGGTCTCAACAGCAAGGCACAGGGTAAGGGAGCCACTGTATGAATTCTGAGACTGCACCATTACTGAGGCTCATGGCTTCTTCATTCAAAAATGGAAACCACAAATATGTCAAAATAGAGATGCTGGTTGTCAGAATCATTTTAGGAGTTCCCAGATACTTGTTTTGAAAGTGACTGAACACTGAGATTTAGATCATATTTCTTGATAATCATTTCATGTAGCAGAAAAGCTTCATTCCTCACAGAAAACACTGTCCCAGAAACACATCACTGCACAGGCTACACACTTCCTACACCACCAGGCTCATTACTGAGAAATAAACCCACTTACTTGAACGTGGATTCAAATATACATGCTAATATTAAACTGTTCTGGCTCCCCAGAAAAGTGCAGATCTTTTCCATAGGAATATTTATGTGGGAAAAAAAAAGATACCCCAAAACATGACTCATAGTGAAATGGGGTAAGATCTCTAACTGAGAGGAGCTTCACAAATCTCCAGCAACAACTTTCATTCTATCTTTCTCATTTTTTATGTTTGTAAAGTTGAGGTGACCTGTTCTTTAAGAACTAGACACGAGTCTGTGATTTGATTACAAAAGTGATTGCTTTGAAAACACTCTATTCACTCAAGAAACAAAATTAATTCCTTCCCCCCCTTTGTTAAAATTCTGTATTTTTCCATACTTCTGAAATGCAGATAGTAGTTTAAAATGCATATGTTACTGTCAATTTATGTAATTTATGCCATGTTTTCAATTTTTTCTAGAGTTCTAGAGTGATGTATTGGAAGTTAGTTATATTTTGGTTATTATTAAGTGAATGCTTCTATTCTTACTTATTTTAAACACAGTTCATTTTCTTTGCTTGCCAATATAGTAAAAAAGCCCTTTTAATGCCCAGCACCTCTAGGTAAGAAATGCTGTTCATGTACCCAACATCCTAAGAGTAGACTTAAATGGAACAGGAGAGGAGGTTTCTTTAAAGACAGACATTGTTTCCTGATGCCTTTCCATTTCACAGAATACCTTTATAAATTGTCATCCTTTGGACTCTTTCACCACTATTCAAGATGTGGTGTATCAAGCTTTCAGTTGCTGCTTTTTAAATTTCGTAGTTAGTTTTACTTCCACAAAGCACCAATTTACAAAGGCCACTTCAGTTTCTACTGTACAATTCACCAGATTACTTAGAGAGCAGAAACATCTGTCAGCAGGTCAACCCAAAATTTGTTTAGATGTCATATTGAGAGACAAAATATTTTAGTCATACCAATAAATAATAAAACACATTTTTTTTAGCTACTGGCAAGCCAATTGTATGATTCTTTGATTCCTGAAGTTTCCCATGGCACCGACTAATGGAACTTTGCATCTTACTTTGGTACAGTGTCTCAAAGTAGCAGTGATAACCTTATTTTCTATAATTAGGTTTTTTTGCCTTCAAAGTGTGATCTCTGCTTCAAGAGGCTTTTTGGAGAAAGTCTCAAAAACATCACCCTTAGATACACATCAGCAAAATACTTAAACAGCAAGAAAAAAAACTAGTAATTGCCTAATTTGATTAGTCTTCATTTTGAATCAGTTTGAATGCTGCCTTGATAGTGGAAATAATAGCATTGTATAGCATTATCTGTTCATAAAAAATGTATTTCCAGTCAGCTGGAGCTTTGCTGAATACAGCCAGGACAGCGACAGCTGCAAGCCCAGCACTCGCTTTCATGGGGTTCTTGAGTACAGAAGTATACAGAAGTACACATTCTTATGCTGCTGTAAATCCCCTGTGCCCCACAGCTCTAAAATCAGGGGAGATGATGGATTCGTACTGCTTTCTGTGAGAATTTCTTTTCATGTTTGGCAGATTCCGTTACTGCGAAGTCTTACTATGCAGAGTAAGTCTCCTGCTACTGTCAATTTAATCCCTGAACAATTCTTCTCCCTTCCTGTTAGGATGCATGGATCGAAATGCCAAAGCCCCTGACACTCCTGAAGACAGCTGGGTCAAAGGGCTGAAGTCAAGCACAAGTAGTCAGGTAGGAGATCCCAGGGCCCCGTTTCAGAGCCCATCCGAGCAGGGTGGAACATTTGGGTTCCCCTCCCGGGCACTCACCGGGCCTGCCTGCTCCGCTCTGTCAGTGGGACTTTTCACAGCAGCACCTTTGGCAGGCTCCATCCGTCTGTCTGCCTGCGAAGCCCCCAGGTAGTCTGGTGGTGGGAGCACAACTTCCCCTTTCTCCACAAGGTTCACAGAGCTAACGCTTCGGATTGGTGCAGGGCTGCAAGACAGAACCCAACAAATACCGTTCTCAGGTGCCAGAATCCACCTCTCACTGCTCTTTAGCACCAGGAAAGCACGGGAGTGCGCGAGCTGGAAGTTAATAACGGGGTGCAGTGTCCTGGAGTCACTGGGACTCTGAGTTAAAGCTACTTCTTGGGTCTGTGTGTAACCATTAGAACACATTAACGTAATTAAGGCATTATACTATAGACTGTTAGAGTATTTACTGTACATGTTACTGAACCTCAAAGAACATGAGCTCAAAAATAATATTTTAAATAAATGTTAGTGAAGATCTGGGCATTTCTGCAAGTGCCACCCAAAATGTTACCTTGGCACTGGGGCAAAGGCTTTTTCTTCTGCTGATTCATCCAGTGGTCTGGTGTATGATGATGGAAACCATCCTTTTCTGTAATGGGAAAAGTCTTTTATATTATATAAAATTGGAAAGATCTTTCAAAATACAACAGTGGACAAAACAGTAGACTCAGCAAACAGATTTAACTTTTGAAGAAACCAATTCCCGATGATGCCAAATTAGTGTATAAAACTAAATATGTGCAGAGATTTTCCTTAGAAAGAGACTCCAAGTCCCTGGTCAGTGACAGCCAGTAAAAAAGGTGGAAAACCATTCACTAATGTCTGCTAACATAGTCTGGTGAGACACACTTTTACTTCATGTTCAAGGTGAGTAATATATTGATTATCTTACAGTCTGGTTGTGTCATGCTCCCCGTAAAGCCAGCCATCCTTTTCCTCAGCCACCAGCAGGGTGATGATATCCCCCTGGGCAAAGCTGAGCAAGGTCTTGTTACTTCCAGCAGTGTGTGGGAAGATTGTCTTCACTTTTTGCCTTTTCATTATATTTAGTCCTGTGGCAACAGAAGTTGAACGTGACAAACTGGCATCATCGGAATTCTCTGTCAAAAGAAGGGAAAAAAAAAAAACCAAAGAAAATTAGACACACAGAAATAAATGCAATTAGTAATCTGAGAGGAAAAAAAAGAAAAGGAAAACTCAAGTGCAAATCGAGTTCTGAGACTGTACTTAGACACCTCTCACTGCCAGTGTTTCCTAGGACCATTAACTGCATGTGCCTTTATATGCACACACCCAGTATAATAAAATGGAACCAACAGGCATAAAAAGTTCTGTAGGTTTTAACTGGCTACTTTCTTCCTCTTTTGACGTGAAAAGCACTAAACAATCCCAGCTGTAAAAGACCTTTGAAAATTTTCCCTTCTAAAAGAAAGGAACTGTGTATAAAATCCAACTTGCACTTTCAAATGTGCCTCAGCACTCAGCTTCAGCATTTAGGAGACTTGCAGATACTTGGCACTTTCTAGACACCATATGTTTATCAGAAAAAAAATAAAGGCGGGCTTAAAACTGTATGTTATTTGACTAGTACAAGGAAGAATTTTTTAAGGAAGAAATTTTTAAGGAAGAAATGCTGGAATTCCTATTACACATTGAAGAGTTCTGCATTTCTTATGCTGTGATCTAGGCCTAGTTCTGTCCTATATCACAGAAAGGAAAAACATCACTATATTAGACACTTGAGAAGCAAATTTTATTAGGATTTTAAATTTCAGGAAAAGAACTACAAGACTGTGTTCATTTTGTCCCATGTGCATTCCTCCCGTACTGCTACATGCCCTCAAAGGAAACCAGAGTGAGACTGTCAGTGTTTATGTTTGTTTGTGTGCACTGACACACTCAGATGTATCCTTTTCAAAGTTATGGAATGCCTTCTGCTGATAACATTGGAAGCCATGAGAGCAGTTAAATTGGGTTAATCAGTGACACACAGAAAGTAATAAAATAGAAACTACTTATCCTGACCTGCGTTTTACTGCAAACAGTTCTCTTATAACACGTCTCTCTCCTGTTAGGTAAATTATATAAATCCTTTGTAAAGACCATTTCCTACTCCTCTGTACATCCTGGAATTCACATCATTGTCGTTGTGGAGAAGCCCTGAGGTCATTCTGAGCGCTACATTCACACTTACCCAGTTTGCAGGGAAGGGACACTCACCTGCTGAGTGATTTAGTTTTTCAGAAGGTGCTTTGGGAGCTGTTGCAGGATTGTTGAACATATCCACGAGTGGGCTCGTGTACGCCCTGCCCGGGGGAGCCGGGGGCACTTTGGATGCATTTTCTTGATGAGGATAAAAATCATTTCCAATCTGGAGTCACAAAAACAACAGTATCACAATACTGAGGAGACAGCAACAACTTTTTTGCAAGACTAAATTCTAGAGAGCAATGCTTAAATATTCCTAAATTATATACATTTAAACATGACATAAAGCCCACATATTCCTATGGAATTGCTGATCAGTGGTTTGTAAGAGGCTTGATAAACACTTGCTGGTGGGAAGGCTACAATAGGCTTTTTTCTGCAAATAGCATGATGGTCTCCAGATTTTTCTTGTTTAGAAGTTTACTATAATCATTTAGAAATTCAGCAACTGATGATGACACAACATGCAAACCGGCAGAAATGAGAATTTCACCTGTACTCCAATAAGCTAATAATCATGAAGGGAAGAAGGAAAGAAAACAGAAAATAACATTTTGCTTAAGTTTATATTGAACTACTGAGTATGTAATTATTATTACTTACAGACAACAATGCAGGAAATGGAATGGTTGGAACAAAAGTAGCCCTGAGGCTGAGCTTTGCAGGAGAAGCCCTGGGCACCCGGCTGAGAACCGAGCCTTGTTTGGACATGTGCTTCTCCCTTTTATACTGTGTTATTTTTCCATGGCAGAGCTTCAGTTTAATGATTTTGCTTCCGTACCCAATCTCAATATATTCCAGCTGAGATACACTATGGACTCCATCCCAAATGCTGAGGCCCAACAGAACCCAACAGAAGCCACTCCACACCCACTGTCGAGAGCCCACAACCACAAGGAACAACGTACCAGGGTATTTCTCTTTACCATTGGTGAGGGCTGCGGCGTTCCCGACACCGGGGTGGAACCAGGGGTCCTGATTTCATCTATCATCATCCTGACTTTTTCAGGCACTTTGGTGGCATCGCTACAGATTTCCTCCCACCCAGGCAGCTTAGATTTTAGGAAGTCCGCACACTGCATCCAAGTTAAAAGAGACTTGTCAGAGACAGGCTTCTTCATAAAATTGCACAGACCTACTGAAACCTTCTTCGTGATACCAAGATGTTTACACCAGCAAAATGGAAGTATTTTCTAAGATTCTTCTAAGGAACTCCTCTTTGAAACAAATAAGATGTTGTAAAAACAACTCTTTTGCAGGGTCAGATAATGGAAGTACCTGATCAATCCATGTATTTTTTTCTTAATACCTGATTTTTAAAAAGTCACAGTAACCTTTGATTTTTGCTACAATGCACTTCATAGAACAGTGTATTGGAAACATTTCCTGTGAACTGATCACAACACTTGTCTGGCACTTCAGTCCCCCTTAGCTCTTTCTGGCAGTCTGGTCTGCATGCTGGAGGAAACACTCAACATCTCCTGTGTGCCTGGATTTCAGGAGTTTCATTTCTGTTTATGCTCCCACCACTGACCTGAACATGGTAGAAGTGCATGTGCTGGGTAAAGCTGCAGTGCTTGTCAACCAGAAAACAGAACCTTCTTTTCTCTTCAAGCAGAGCTTCTCTGCAGCCTTCTGCAATAAACCTCTGAATATCACTTTGTCGAGAGCTCACGGTTTCCAAATACTGAGGGAAAAAGGGAAAAAAAGAATCACATAGAGCCTCTGAGTTTTATTTGATGCTATGTCCAGTTAGTTAAGTAAACTCTAAAAGCCT
Organism: Rhagologus leucostigma; assembly: GCA_013397725.1. Lineage (NCBI taxonomy): Eukaryota > Metazoa > Chordata > Aves > Passeriformes > Rhagologus > Rhagologus leucostigma. The sequence goes on from VZTD01004055.1 coordinate 55,741, forward strand.
TAGAAAAAGCTTTTGGAAAGACAGGATGGGATAGGGTAGCTCTGCTTGTAAGTCCCTCTCTTCTCCTGCACACATCTGACTTCCCTGATCTCATCAGGTAAATGTATATTGTCCCCACAGGCAATCAACAGCCTATTTAGGGTTTGTGAGGGGGGTGTGTGTGGTGTGTGTTCAAATTAGACTAATGACCTTTGTCTGCTCCACTGCAGCTGCATTTATTCACACAAAGCTGTGATGAATCTCTACTTCATTTAGGGGTGGGGGGGAAATGAGTTACTAAAAAGACTAAACTATATTTATCTGAGATTACGAGGATTCATGGCTAAACTGTGATTAAATGCTAATCCTTGAACTCTCAGACCCAGAACCTTAAAAAAACCCTCAACTGTTAAGAATGAAGGTTAAAAAACAGGCAGTAAGAAATAGGAGCTACTCTTACCTACGGTTACTATACTGTGTTTATACACAAAGCTTTATTTGAAAATTATAGTAGAAAGATAAGGAGAAAAAAATATATAAGCCAGCACGAAGTGCAAGTGTCATGCAAATAAAAATATCAATGGCAAGTATTTGCAGAGAGACACATGACAATGAGAATCTGATTTACTAATTTGAAAACAGTTTCTCCTCAGTGTCTTGCCATTTCAGATTTCACCTCAAGATGGCAATGCTGGATTAAGGGCAGGAGGAAAGGCAATAACACAAGTTGGCACTGGCTGCTTGGGGAAATTACTCTATAGCAAATTTCTGCTGAATTCGCATAGTTTAGCTGGCTCCCTGTGTCAAGCTCTGCATAAAGGTGTAGTTACAGAGGAACTTCAAAAAAAAATCAGTTATTGGTCAAGGGCTGAAATCTAGGAACCAGAGCAGAAGTCTCTGAATACGTGCAGTGGGGCAGTGAGAGCTCAGTTGCAGCTGCAGTACAAACTCTGGGAGTGCCTTTAATACAAACCAGCTTTGAGGAACCATTGACATTTTCTGTTGAGCAGTTCTCATACAGAGAAGGAAACAAGTAAGAGACAACGCACTCACCTCCATTTCTTTATGCTCGTACTTCATTACATTTCGTGCTCCTTGGCTTTTCCTTCTGATTTTTTTCAGCTCAGCCTGAGACTTCTCTAAAGAATCCAGTTTGCTTCTGTGCTCAGTTTGGTACCTTTTTAAAGTTGCCTGCAACCAAAGCATTTACAACATCTCATAATGCACTCAGCCATGTAGCTGGGTAAGGGTCTAAAAAGCCTTACTATGATCTCTGAGATATCTCTCACACACCACTTGAGTTCAGCAACTGCTGTAGTTTTAAGGAGCTACAAAGTCATATACGGGTTCCCTTTTAAACTCAAATTAAGCATGAAAATTTTGGCCATCTAAAGTTCATTTCTATTAAAGCTCATATCAATTAATTAGATCTTGGGAAACAATGTCTAAAAAAATTATTTGACTAGCAATAGACAAATAAAATAGGAGTTTTAGAATTGAATGTACTTACAGTCATGTATTTTACATCCAGGTCTGTTTTCTTCTCCAGTTCAGATATAATTTCCTTATGAAATTTTTTGAACTTTAAAAACAAATGAATTAAGGGTTATTAAAAATTGGCAAAAGTAATTTATCATTTCACAAGCCAAATGAATTAGAAGAAATAATTTAACTTACACTCTCCTCTAGACTGTCATTAAGTTTCTTGTGTGTTCTTGAGATTTCTACCAGAACTTGGCCTGTTGATAAACATACAACCATATTGGTTTCTTTCGTAGACTTCTGAAGTTAGTTAACAAAGAGCAGTAATAAAAGACATTCAACTAATATACTCATTAATGGTTATATTTAAGAGGGATAGGAAGTGTCTTGCTGTTGCTCATAACAGCAGCTGAAATAAATAATTCAGTCTGGCCACAGACAAACCAAGCAGTTCATAAGTGATAGAAGAATAACTAATCATGCATTGTTATGCAAAAGGCACATGGAGTGCCAGACAAAATAAATACTTCCTTCTCTCCAGAAGAGCTCCTGTTGGTTCAGTAACAGCCTCTTTTAGTGCCAAGTCAGAGAATAGCACACAGGTTGTTAGTACCCAAATAGCTGCTATCCATTTCTTAGTCTGAAAATTAAACTTCAATGTTTATTAAGTTACTGCACTTTCAGAGTCAACAAAGCAACCTTTCAGTCCCCTGGCAGCACACCTGCTAAAACAGACCTGATCCACACATGAATTCCCACCTGTACGGCATTAACCAGCGGCCAAGGCAAAGCAGATTCCTCAGCATGCTCACAACAGGCCCTGAATATCCCGTTCTGCTCTGCTGTCTTCCAGCACAGACTCACACAGCTCACTCTGAACCCTGAGCAGTTGAAAGCTGAGCTGTTCCATTTTGCTTTAGGAGGATATAGAGGAAACATCCCTCAATCTTTTGGGTGTGGTTATATGTGCAAGGCAGCGTAAGCTGCGGGCTGGTGCTGCCCCGCCTGCAGCCAGCCACATCACCCTGCCTGCTGCTCATGGCCACATCAGCCCCACTCCCTTCCGTGCCCTGGCACGGGCACACCGAGTGAGTGCCAGCCCTGTCTGGGAGATTGCAACACACTGCTGAGGGGAGCAGCTGGAAGGGCCCAGTTTGATTTCACCCAAATCAGACCAGTCCAGTGTTACCAGCTCCCCACCAGGAGCCGCTACCAAACCTGGAAGTGCTGGGACCACGATCAGATCCACAAACTGGGCTGCGTGTGGAAGCCTTGACTAGAGATGTGTTTTCCTGGCACTCCATTTGCATGGCAGGACTGGCAGGTTCAGTTCCACATCTGGTTCCCTGGCACGCCTCCTCCAGTGATCCTTGTATCCCTCAATCACCCTTGCAGCTGTCCCACCCGGATTTGCCACGCAAGCAGCTGCACTTGTGCTGTCCTCGTGCACAGGCAGGGCTGCAGAGTGACCACGGTTCTGTAATTCCTGCACATCGCTGGCAGTCACTGCACGGGACTGTGTGTCCCTCCTGTTTGCCATCTTATGCAATTCTAGTTTCCTTTTTTCGAGTTCAAAAAGAAAGGATGCATTAACTACTGGACACACCAGATGTTTTCTACCATCCATATTCTTTGAGAATCCCTGAGTTAGTCAGCAAAGACTTATCATCCTAAAGTGCTTCAGATCCTTCAGCTGCTCAGAAAAGCTCCCAGAAGATGCCGATAATGAAAAAATTTGGCTCAATAAATGAATGACAGAACTCTTGATGAGAACCTTCTCATCTTCTCCTTCCAAGCCCGTCTCCCCATAGTGCAGGGTGGTGATCACGTAAGGTAGAAGCATTCCCATAGTGCCTGGACATGTGTTACCGCCTTTCTCCCTTCTGATTCGTCATTCTCCAGTTACATAATCTCAAAATCCTAATTTCTTTGAAATGAGAACCACGTCTCCTGTGAAGCAGTGTGACACAGCAGATCTTCAACTAAATCTTATAAAATGTGGTTCTGCGTTGTTGTTTATGGGGAAAAATCAGGTGGTACAGGAAGAAACACATGTGTCTCTCCTGGCTTTTCAGGAATCCCTCTTTGTGCTCCAGTGCCCACTCCCACCTCTCTTTGCACAACAAACTGCAGGACACTTAGAGGAAAGAATCAGAATGCAATGAGAACAGACAACCCCTTGACCAGCAAGAAGAGGAATTCACAGTCAGGATGGGAGATGGCAGAGGAGTGCTTTATTCTTTTTTTAAATATGTATAGTTTTTCTGAGTTCTGTACAGCCCACAGAGTGCTGTGCTTTTTCTGTTCATATTTAAAGTTGCTGGACACTACAGCAATATAAATACTATGAGAAGTGAGAGGTGCTATAGTAATTAGTTGCTCGTGTGCAATAGAAAAGTAAATACAATCAGTTACACAAACACTTGAAGTAACGGAGGTGAGCAGTGTTTTTTTAAGGCTCCAGAAGTGAAGGCACTTTAGTCCCTACTGTTTCTGTTTCACCAACTCAACTCAGAAGATACATTTTAGACTGTAATGGGCTTTTAAAGTTAGAAGAGTTCTGTGAATACTTATATACAACTTAAAACCAAAATGTTGTGAAGAGAAAGCAGGAAAAAAATATCAAGAAATACAAATAAAATTACAAAGTTTGTTTGGTTTTACATACACAGACTAGAAAGCTGTTTGGGAAGTTACAGAAATTCGGTGCGAGAACTGGACTGGCCCTCAGTATAATTACCCTTATAGATTTCTGTGCTTTTAAAACCAACTTATTCTCCCTGTGTGTAAAAACCCCACTCCGAGCAGCGGCTGCCAAGGCAGAGCACTGAGCTAATTCTTGGCAGCGCCGCCGCAGCCAACGCCAGCGCTCCGAGCCCCGACAGACATCCAACAACGCCGGGCATTGACTCAGCTCCCGAGGCTCCCACCCTCTCTTCCTCCATCCCCACCTGCCTCCATAAAACACCCATTCACCTGGGGCGGCGCGAGTGGAAAACCTGACGTGCACACGGGGTTATTTTTGTCTCGCACTCACTGCAGCCTTCCAGTCTTTCGGCTTTGGGTGCTTGCTTGGAAACAGATTTTTTTCATCTCTGTTACGAAAAACTACTGCCAAAACATGTCCTGAAGAGAACTTTGAAAACTACACTTCCTTCTAAATGGTTTGTGCTGGGTTATTTCACGAGTTTATTTTAGAGTGTTCCAGAACACTTTTAAACAGTGTGTTTAGATGTCAGCGACTGTGTCCCTAATTGCATTTTCTTTTCCTCTCAGCTAGAGACTCCCTGTACTGTGCATCAGGCAAAAGTCATATTTATACTTATGTATATATATATATCCTTCATACTGGGATCTCCTCCCTGCCACCAGGAATCCACAGGCACTGCATGTACCGGCTCACCCATTTCATTTCCCCTTTCAAAATGTTGATTCAAAACATGAAAAGAACCCATCTGTAGTAACCACACTCTGATCAATTAAGATTTAAATTATAGATCAGATTCTGCACTTTGAATAAATAGAGAGCATTTTAGAAGGGAACGTATAGCATGTTTCCTTATTGCCAGTTTAAGATAATGGGTTAGTCACATTTAGATGGTTCTCCTGAATTAATTTATACAAGGAGACAAGTGTTTGTAGAAGAATAATCCAGGAAAGACAAAACAACCCCAAGCCTACGGGGAACAGTGTCCAAGTAGAATGGAAATTGACCAACTTCAATATAATATTTGAATTTTAATCACCGTGGTGAATTATAGAGTAGCTCTAAGAAAGACAGTGGATTACTCTGGATTAATAGCAGCATAACCTAAGGCCAGGCTGTTGCAAAAAGGTGCAGAAAACTACTTAAGGTGAAGACAAACATGTATTTCTCACATCAATTAAAATATTCTGCTGTATATGAAAGCTGCTCGTGATCAGGTTTTAAATATGAGAGCTCATTATACCTGATAACCAAATATTTAACCTTGTCATCATTTACTGGCAAACCCCAAACCTATCAAACATAATGACATGACCAGAGCACATGGTAACAGGCCACTTAAGTCCAGTTTGTGGCAGCCATCCTGTAAACTTGAACCAGTTTTAGGCATCATATTATGCAATGAATTAATAAACTCAAAACCCTGGTCTTGATGATAAACCAGGGTGATATTTAATATATCAGGATGATATTAAAATACTTGTCTTTCAGAGATACTTGTTTTCTGCTTTCCATCTCCCCACACCCTGAACATGAAATCTTTGTGACTAAATAAAGTAGGTGTACATTAAATATTCACACTTGGTTTTAGAAAACAAAAAAGGAGTTGTAGATGTTCACAGATACTTGCTCTGATATTTTGCCATTACCTTAGAGGTGCACTGTAGGGAAGGGAAACAACAATCTCTTTCAGAAGAGGATTTTGGGAGAACATTTCAATTATCTTAAATGACTTAAAAATTAAACATTTCTCATATGCAGTTCTTGAAACCGTGTCTCATAATACAGCTATAATCTGATATAGGACCATGAACAGTAATGGTTCCATGGTAAATTTATTTCAGTTTCAAATAGATTCAGTGCACACATAGAAAGATCTTTTAAGCTGAAACTTCACAAATTTGTGGAATACTTTTAAGCTTAACCAAAGCTGTTGGTTGTATCTATATTTTCTGTTGAGAAAGTAATACAGACTAGAATCCATTAATGATACTGGTTTTGTTAAAAAAAAAACAAACCAGAAAATCATGAGCCCGAAGGGTGCAACAGTCATTTCTCCACACACAGCATCCCCCGAGCAAGACGACATCCTTGAAAAACTGTCCTCCCAGGAGACGAAAATCAAGGAAAGCAATTTCTATCAGAAATACTCATTGTAAGGCCTGAACTTCTGCAGCAGTTACACTTCAACCTCACTGTTTGCACTGGCTGATTGTTCAGGTTATTTACCTTTTCACCTTGTGTTGACTGTTCTTGCGAAGTTTAGAAGAATTTGTTCAAGTTGGAAACAAAAATGGAACTCAATCAATCGAGTTCTGTCATAGAAACAAGTATCAACAGCTACCAACAAAATCACTTAACCTTTTAAAATACCAAATAGCTACATTAGAATTAATGAAAGTATTAATTGCATCATGTAACTTGAAATATAGTTCAATTTTGTTTTATTTAGAGGAGGTTGCTCTTGAAAAATTTCAAGTCTCTTAATAGTGTGACTTTCTTAGATGTCTGGGAACAGGCAAAATGCTTAATTGTATCACTCATTTACCTCCTGTTGTCCTGTTTGGTATTCAGGGCAGGTTGATTAACTTCATGTCTTAGAGATGAAGCCACATAATTATTTATATTAAACGAGAGAATGAAAGGCTGAGTCAAAGCTGCACATGGAGACAGCATAGTCCAAGTGTGTTATTAGATGCTATTGCTGGCAAGGTGCTCTTTCCTCCAAGTCACCCTCTGCCCAGAAAAAAGGCATTTATGACATGGGAAAGTTAGAAACAAAGTCCTTTGAAAGCAGTAGCCCCCAGGAGGTATTAAAATAGGAAGTTTCAAAGGAATACAGCATAACAAATAAATATGATTGAAGAAAACATCTGCTAAGCTTCAAACGTGTTAAATTTATCATTCTGTGATAGGAAGGATTTAACTGTGCAACAGATGCTTTAAAGAAACCAAAAAGCTTGAATGGAATTTAACATGAAGGAAGGAAATCATAAAGAAGGATAAAATAATGTAAAACTTGCCCGGCCCTAACTGCACTTTCCTTCTGATACAATTTGTCCAGAATGCTTTGACACACTCCCCCCATCTGTAGAATTAACAGTAATGTGCACATAAATCAACAGGACTATTTCAAGTCTGCCTTTCCTTGCTGCATGAGCGAACGTGGAATAGGAAGTCAGGAGTAAATCTCCCTGTAGTTCATTTTACAAAATGGCATTGACACATGACCATTCTGTGCCATTTTGTGAAGGTGACTGCAGAAGGTGAAGGGGAGGAGAAAAAAAAGCATAAAGCCTACAATCAGGAAAAGGGGAAGAGATTTTAAAGCATAGTAAAGTGTTTTAAGTGTTTGAAGTCCACTCTACATGTTAGGTATAGTGCCCTGAGGCAGCTAGAACCATACATAAACAAAACCTGCAAATAAAATAAAAATAGAAGCAAGGAGAACTTCACATTCTAAATGGCATTCTGAGATTAATTTTAAAATAGGCAGAGTTCTCATTAAGGCTGTGAACAACATAAATGTTTCTGTGATATAGCAAGCAAATAACTTAGTTAATTTAAAACAGATTAAGGGTTAAGGGAAATGAATAATTACTTTCCAGTCTCATTGATACGGAAGAGATAAACAGTCCTGCAAGATGCCTAAGTACTCTTAAGTATCGTGCCTCCATGCCCAGACAAGACCAGTAAGCAATAAATAGGATTGTGCAGGACACGGTTGCTAATTTTGTGAATCGGGCGCTGATGGTGTTCGAAGTGATGAACTCCCAGAGCTCCACTTGCTCCTTCCCGTAGCACTTCGCTGCTGTGTTCCCCATATGGCTCCAGAGGGAAAAATGTATTCTAGCCCGTGCTGACTTTCTACGTGTCTTTGACCACAATCAAATTTTCACCTGCTTCAAGTCGAAAAAAACCCCAAACAACCCAACCCAAAAAAGCCTAAAACTTCCGCCTCTGTTTTTATCCAGTCAAATTATTTCTTTCCAGCCATATCACAGCCAACACACCTGGCTAGTAGTCCACGGCTGCCTCACCCAGCACAGAGAACTTTCTAGGCACAACATGCATCTGTTGGACCCAAGGGGACTTCTGGCATTTTACTTTCACAGCAAATGCTGTGCACTGAGTTCTGTCCTTCCCAAATATTAGCTTTATTTTGCAATGTACACGTTTTCCTGTACATATATAACCCACCTATACAAGTGCCTGTATCTCACTGACACATACTTGGCCACGCTCTCTTGAACACTTCCCTCTCTTTAGGTGACACATTGCTCTCAGCATGGGGAATAGAATCAAAGAATCCTCTTATCCAAAGATCCTCTTCCCATTTCATAATCAGACAAACAGTGAAGGGATAGAGCACAGTTCACTCCTACTCTAGTAGCCTAGCACCTCTTATGATATCGTTTCCTTTTGTAGTCTGGGATCAAACCTTTTTGTATAGACAATATAGACACCTTTTTCTTGGCCTAAAACTTCATTGATGATCATGTGAAATAGGGTAGGACCACATAACGAAGGACTTTCCCAGTACATAAAACAGAATCTTAATTACTTGAACTAAAATTATTATTTTCCTTTAAAACTTTGGGATATTTAACTATTCAAAGAGACAGAATACTCCTCAGCTCTTTCTACCTTAGAGAGTCTATGCCTCTTTATAAGCCGTATTCAGTTAAACCCAAGGATCAACTTGCTTTTTAAATACACTTTACTAAGACTAAAATTAATGCCAAATTCCTTCAGCTGGGCACAGGTGATTCTAGAAAGTACTACACAATTCATACCATGCTACAAAGTGGGCAATGAACTGCTAACTCATCAACTATTCCCACATAAGGCCAGACAAGAGTGAATACTTATGAGATTAACAAGACCATTACAATTTCCAGTTACTCTGAGTTTGTTCTTGGGGTGATGCTCCTATTTTCCTGTTTTAAATTGAACAAAAACATTAGCTTACATTGTATTCTAAAGAGGAATGTGACTTTATTGCAGATTCAGCAAAGTTCAGTCTGCAGTCTAGTTCCCCCATTTCTCTCAAGATGTTTTGATCTCTTAGTCAAAAAAATTCAGAGATTAGAATTTTTTTAAACATACTATATCATTGAACAGATGTTAATTAACATGAAATATTCAGCTTGTCTCAGATGATTGGTAAGCACAGAAACTAAATTTTAATGTTAAAAAAAGGAAAGAAAAGGCATATGCCATGTAAATAATGCATGAAAAATTACAAACTTGTTTTTCCACCTGTTACTCCATTACTAATATATATGAAGTCTGCTGAAGGCATTTTTTTTTTAACCCAAACATATAAACCCACAATATATTAAGGTTTGTATGTCAGAGACTCATCTTTCAGAGGGCCTTGGAAGCCCTGTTTGCCACAGCTTTTCATACCTGAGCTGCAATGGTGTGCAGTGACTGGTAATCTTCACACAAGTCAGGTGAAAAGAAAGTAAGTTACAATACAGCCACAAGCCTGAACTTGCCTGGATGAAACCCTGCTGGTTTTAGGCAGATTAGTTAAGGAAGATCATACAAGAGAGCTAATCTCTGTTTTACAGCAGGACTGGAACAAACAAATCATGCTAACCAGCAAAAACTGAAGTTTTTATGGGTTTCCAGTACCCGAGAGGGTAAATATTTAAGTCATCATTATAAACGTTACGTTATGAAACACAATAAAGCACAAGGAACCACTGCAACTTTCATCACGGCATTTTGGAACTGCCACTGAGTTTCACAGCCTTAGCAGTGTCCAAAAAAACCCCAAACCACAAAACCCCACACCCAAATTGAGTTGAAAGTTTTGATAAAAGTCTCTTTCTCAGAAGTCCAAGACAATTGGTTTTGGTTCCCTGCCCTGCCCCCTGGGACTGTTAGTGACATCTACAATGGACACTGGATTATTTTTCTGTTGAGAAGTAATTCAGCAGGAAGAGCTGACTGCACAGACTATATATAGTTGGCTTTCACTAAAGGATTTACAAGCCAGTTACGTTATTTTCTTCACAAAGTTGTCATTTACTTTCCATTTTTTCTCTCATAATCGAGTACATTTTCTTGACACGGGCTCTGAGGCTTATTTCACCTGGGGCTGGTGGTGAGGAAGGGCTGTGATTGCTCAGCATCCTGAGCTTAGAGATGTGAGAGAGAACAGCCTCCTGCTCTGAACGGGCCCCTGGTGATGGTACCGTGCCTGGGTGGGCTCAGAGCTGGGGGGAGCACACCTGTGTGCACACAGAGACTTACTCTTGCCTCGCCAGACCTAGCCACAACCTAGGAAACACTGCATGGACACACAGGTGAGGTCCAGGGCGTCCTTCTCAGGGTTCCCACTGCCCGATGAAAGATGCGTGTGAGGCCCGAGTGGAATTTATGTGTTCCAGCACAGTGAGAAATTCTTTAAGGATTCCCTTCGCTATTTTCTCAGGCCTTTGAGGCACAGCAGGAAGACATCAAGTCTCACTCATGGCAGGTGTTTTGAATATGTATTTTTCCCTGGAGGGTGTGTGCTCACCAGTACCATTACGGGTTTCTGTGCTGAAGCCTGGAGTCGTGGCACACATGGCTCCTACAGCTGCAGGTGCCAAGAGACCTGTGCTGGAGCCATCACCACCACACTGCATCACACAACCACCCTGAGCACGTCAGGGCTACAGAATGCAGGAGTCTTATTCCCTGTCTTACCACTGACTAAAACCAGGAGAATCAGCTTCAGTTTACAGGGTGCTCTAAGGCTGGGGCAGGTGGGGAATAAAATATTAAAACTGACTGAAAAATATAACCTAATATCTAACTTAACATGAAAAAATAGCTGGAAAAATATCACTGAAATCCTGTGAATATCTGTCTTCTTTCCTTCCCTGGTGTTACTGTAATCGATACCAAAGGCCTTGTGTATTTTCATATTCTGTTTCCTCCCATCAGCCATTTCTAGAACCGGAAAATGTGTAACTTATCTGGAAGTCTTCATAACAACATTTACAACAATATAACTGTATACAGAACAAATTTGTTTTGGACAGTTCTGTAAGAACAATTGCAGTATTCATTTTTAGACACATTCTTCGTGCTCAGTAACAAACCCACCTGTTGCTCACTGTGTTTCTTGAAAGTATCATTTCTGGTTTATATTCTATCAGGGAAATATTACAGAACTTACACCCAAGACTGCCTCATCTCCCTTCCACCTTTCTTATAGCAGACAAGCATAGCACAAGCCCAGAATGTTACTGTAAAACTGGAAGATACAAAACCTTATTCCTGTAAAAACCCACAAATACTTAGTATTTCCCTTTCAAGACACCTCTCCGTGTAGTTTCCTTTTACAGCACAGGAACGGAGTGGCTTCTTCAAATGAAATTCCATTATAAATATAGTAGAAGATGCTTTTGTTAATGCTCCGTAGGAAAAGCTGGCCTGATTCTAACTACTTAAACTGCAGCCTCTAAGCTGCTTTCCCAGAAGTTTCCACCAGATGAGGTGCTAAAGGTTCTGTAGTTGCTGGCACGATTCACTTTTCTTTCTATCCAACACGATCTCTTCCCAAGGCAGCACACTGATTCTACAGAGGAGATGACACGGGTGCAGTGAGGTGGGCAAGATGACAGAGCTCTCCTCTTCAGCTGAAATGAGCCGGGGAAGGGAAGAGTGCAAGGTGTCATCTTTCTAAGTGAAATAGGATTCCAGCTGACAGGGTCAATGTATGTGTGTTAGAGTAAGCCAACAACTCTCCTCCCTCTTTTTTTTTTTTAAAAAAAAGAAGTAGAGATAGCTGCATTCATCCTAAACCATGGAATTTTCTCTTTTTTCTTGGTTTTCTCACTAGTGAGAGTGACACAAGTGCTATATCCCAGAATTAATAACAGAGAGCTATAGTTCTGAAAAGTACCAAATCAAGTGGCAATTTTGCTTACTAAACAGGAAGAAAATAGACGTTTTTGAATAGTAAATACTTGCAAGATAATATTTTTAAAAGAAAGTACTGCTTTACATTACGGTCTGATTAGAAATTTTTCAGCAAGTAGATATGTCCTTTTCAGCAAAATTAGAATTTTCCAATTTAGTTCCAAAATTTTTTCTGTACGAGTTGACCACTTAAAGCTCACAGCTTCTGATACAGAAATTCTCTCATTTCTGGAAACAGTGAGGAGGGAGAAAAGCCCACAGGGTTTCTCTTAGTTGCAAAGCTGAAATAAAGTGGTTATCACTAAAAAAAAATCACAGCCCTCTACAAATTGAACCTCGCACTGCTGATTCTATCAGTATTAAATGTACATGATTATCAAATGGTTAATTGTTAGTTTGCTCTACGAAAAGCTAGAACACAGTTACCAAAGGATCTCTGTGAACCTGTTAGATGTTACTCAAGAACTGTAACTTACAAACTTGATAGAGATCCGTAAGAAATGACAACTCTTGGATAAACTGTATGTCTGTTCATCAACCATCACTAGTTCATTCTGACTGACGGTTTATCTGCCTTGACTCTCAAACGAAGATGCAGTTACCCCAACACAGACACTTGCCTACCTGCAGAGGAGCATAAAGGCTCTCAAAAGAAGGAAACACGGATATAGAGAACCCCTGCTGTGTTATTCATATCACAGAATTCCTGCAATCAATCTATTACTATGTAAAATAAAGTGGTATTACTGTACCACAAGGTTTTGCATTTGACAAAACATGACAAAATTGTGGAGACCTTTCAAATTACACCACTTGATGGGCAAAAGTGTTTTGTGAATGTGTTCAAATCCTGTATTTTAACCTGAAGAACAGTCTGTTCTTTTGTGCTTGAGAGGAACATCAAGTTCAGGGCTCACCCTCTGCCAGGAAAGAATTCCCCTTCCTCTGTGCACCATGAGAAGTTCTGGGGTTTTCTCCCCACCTCTCTCTATCTTGTGACTGCCACCACAAAAAGCAACCTTTTACTTCAATACTTGCTTCTCTAGATCATTTTGTGGTTAGTGGTTTTTAACCAAAAAACTTCTTCTGAAAGGAACCCAAATTTTCCCAAACTCTAAAATTTTAGACTGCAGATGAGCATAAGCTCTTGCATACCTGTTTCCAGTTAAGTTTTAACACAATGCAACTATAAAAAACAAGCCTGTAAACCTGAGTAATCTTTAAATAAATTATCAGTCTTGGCTAGATTAAGGAAGAGACTTTTGTCTCCTCTGATTGCCCTGTTAACATACTGATCTTCTGCAGTTTAGTTCCGTTGATCGAAACCATGCAATATAATATTTTTCTTTCTTCTTCTATTTTGACAAGCAATTAATAGTTTACACTCCTTAGTTCTTGAGCAACAAGCTCTGGGTACATTACCCATAATGTAATTGTGGGTGACTGCTGTAGATACCGTTGCTACACAACAAACTAAGTGGGACTTTACACCCACAATATAAAATGAGATGGAGCTACAATAGCTGGCGGGTGCTGGAGAAGATAGTTGGGCAGACAGGAGAAGCAGTATTCCACAGGCAAGCAGGAAATAACTTCCCGATTCCTTGTGCCTCGAGTGAAGGCTACAGAGAAAGCCCGTGTTACTAGAGGAGATTTTATTTAAATTATAAGCACTAAAAATCGACATGACAGAGCCTCACAAGCCTTTGTGTTTTGGGCGAGACAAAAACAATCAGCAACACGTGAAAGTTACTATTTTAACACCGTGGTGAAGTGTCTATGTGAAATTGGTTTTAGTGCATTACTGAAACACAGTGTTTTATTGTGCTGGTGTGGTATGCTGAGATTTGAATAGTATGAAAGCTTAACATTTTTAAACATGCAGTTTCTTGTTTTCTATCTTTTCTTCCTAGAGGGATTTCCAAAAGGTGCATAAGAAAAAAGGTATGCAGATTTCATACTGCAGAATAGCTTGAACCACACGAATTCAGGTTGTGTTCTTTAAATGCTCATAGCCAAGTCTGAGGGACTACAAACTCAGAAATTTAGGGAAATATGAAATTAGAAAGAATGTTGACTCAATCAACTCATCCCTTATTCATGAGGATTGTGTTATGACTGCAGTACATTCTTCTACTTCCTCAATTTGCTTAAGTTATTCTGTATTAAAATGATTCAGAGAGCTTCAACCAGACTTGAAAGATAGAGATACTTAGTACAAAAGCTCTGAATCAGCTGGAAAATCCAGATTTCCTTTTCATTCTTGTTTCCCTCTTCTGCTCCAATCTCATTCAACAGAAGAAAGCATTTTCTGGCTTGATTTTTACTTGATTTTTTTCCCCATGACTTCTCCAGCCTTTCTGCTTTCTACCCTCTACTTTAAATAAAATCTCCTTTATCTCTAGTGCAGTTCTCTACCCTGCTGCGGGGCCAGTGTCCATTTTGCTGTCTCATCTCAGAAGCTCCCGTTCTGTGTTTCCTTGTGAGAAGGAAGGATTGGCTGTGGGTTTGATACAAATCTTTACATCACACTGGCAGTGAATACGTTCTAGGTCACCCAGCAGGTTTGGGTTTGAACTGTGAAACCACCTCTAATTTGGCAGAGATAACAGAAGCGTTACGCATGATAGAGCTGCTAGTGGTCAATCACTTGTCTTCCGGCAAGTCTAAAGGAACTCGTGGATGAGACAATTGCACTGGGGGCTGCAGCAGCTCCCCTGGAGTTATAGGGCCCACGAATGGGCAAAGTTTGATCTGTCCTTACGCACCCCATACTGCTCAGCATGCACTGCAATGCTATTAAAACACAAAAGTGTACAGTAAATAATTTTCTTTTTAAGCAGATACTTTTAGAGACACCTGGGTGTATCGTATTTCTTTGGTAAATAGTCCAGTGTTGTAGCCCAGCTTCAGAACTTGTAAGACTTTTTCTTGAAAATGCAAATGATCTGTCGCAGACTCCTAACCACATTATCCTGCCTTTTCCAGCATTCATTGACTTTCCTTATCTCTAGATTAAGTATTCCATCAGAGAGTGTGTTGGAAGAAATGCAGAGTTACTGTGTGCCTTAAGAAGAATAGATTTTTCTGCAGTAACAGTTAAAGCAGAAGGTGAACAGAAAGTGGGGAAGAAGGCTGTGTTTTCTCAATATGGTATATCTTGAAAAAGATTTATAATTGCAGGATGGAATTCATAGTTAAACAAGTGTTCTCAGTCACAATTCTGTATTGTCCCAAATGATAGGGAAAACCAGTTATTTTCAGAAGTCAGCAGAAGATTACCCAATAATAATAATATTTCCAAACAAGCAGAAAATGTCCCCCAGTGACAAGTCATAAATCAGTTCCTTCCATGCATCTGACCAACTGCTTGATTGCAAAAACGATGTCATTGTGCATTTTCTGCTATTTCATAAGATCCTGCGTAGCCGTTTCTTTTAACTGTTGCTCTGTAGTTTGACAGGAGCAGCTCTGCTTTCTGTAAACAGCCTGCAGAGCAAACAGAGGGAGCTGCTCGCTGGGACTGTTTGCTCTGCCCTGTTTGCTGTTCCGCCGCTCCCAGCCCTCGGCACGGACCTTAACGCTCACCCACAAGTGCTTTCAGAACAAACCAGAAAAATGCAGGCAGCCACGCAGAAACCAGTGGCCACCTTTCAAGAGGAGCCTGTCCCCTCAGTTCTACTTCTCCAGAGCTATGAAAAAAAAATTGCTAAACCCATCCTTTGTAATCAGCTGAATTAACAAAACACTGTGAGTTACAGGAGGAGATGCAAGTTACATCACTGAAGAGTTCTACATTGCCCAAAATCAAAAGTTCAGAGGCCAGACACATCAGCAAGTTATTTTTGTCAAAAAGCAAATGAGGGCATTAAGCAAATGTTTCTGCTTTGCAGTGCAGTTCCCAGTTCTTTGTTTTGCAGTGGCATGAGAATCTTCTGTCAGAAATATTACAAATATTTTGTACTCCTTTGCCCAGTGTTGCAATTATACTGCTCAGCCTACAAAAGTGAAGTTGTCAAGGTCAAGTGCTGCTGCTGATCTTTCAAACATTCAGAAATTATTTTCGGGAGAGTACAGAACTTGAAGTGGATTTCTATTAATGTAAAATTAATCCATCTTTGAGCCTACAGTTTCTCTTTCAAAAGCTCAAGTAGAAAATAAATATAAATGCACCTGAGAACTTTTAGTGATACACTTGATCAAAAGTAGTGAAGTAAAACTGAACCCTTCACAATGACACTCAACCAGAAAATTGTTTTAGTTCTAAAACTGCTGTTGTACACTAGGACTCCTCATACCAATATTCTGTATTTCAACCTTCACCTCTGCATTAAAAATCAAGATACATATTTTTTTGTATTTATTTTAGAATTATATGAGCTTACAAATACATTCTTTTGAATGCATAGGCAGATATATACTCACAAAAGGAGGGAAAAAAAAAAGGTAATTTTGCCAAAACATTTTAAGTGTCTTGAGAAATAATATGCCTTAAAGGCATCTAATCCCCTCCATCCGAGTTATATAAGAGTAGAACATACTTTTACTGATCCTTATCTACTTCACATTCGTTCTGTGAACTGCCAGCAGGAAAGCAAAAATAAAGTTTATATTTTGAAGTAATTTTAAAAAATTAGTTTTCACTTACCTAATTCTTTAGAAACTGGAGAATCTGCTGATATGTCCCCAATCTTTGCCAGGCTATCATAATATGCTCTTCCAGCCACTACCATAGCTGGGGGTGAGTGAAAAAAACACAACTGTTAAAAAAAATCAAAGTATCTTCCATTGTTATTAATCTATGATCCTATGAAATCTTGTCATCCAGAGCACAGAGTACGAGAGGGATATATGGCAACAAGGAAATCCTTCTGTCAGAGAAGGTTACACAAGTCCCTGTGCTCCCTGCTGATCTGTGAAACCAGGAAACAAGGACAGAACACCAGAATATATTAATGAAGTTTCAGCCTGTTATTTAGCTCCAACTCCCATGTGTACCCAGGGGCAATCAGCATCTAGTGGGAAGGCTTAGCCACAGGCCATTGGTCAGGACGTAACCAAATTCCTCGGTACAGAGAAAACTGTCGGAAAAAACCCAAACTGCAATCCCAAAAAAGTGCTGAGGTCTCTTGTGGTGACCAGGCAGACCAGTGACCAGTGACCTGGGAAATGTAAACTGGCCACCACACCACGGACCTGCAGTTGCCCCAAGGAGACGTGGAGCCCCTCAAAACCAAATCATTTCCCTCCAAAGCTGGCTGTTACAGGAACCCATAAGCTCTTCCTATACACCACGGAGGTTTCAGTTATTCCCAGTTAATCATTTCCTGGCTAGGGCTGGTTTAAACAGCAAAGCCAATTTCCCTGGAATGAACTCGGGAACGTCAGGACTGGAGCTGCAGGGAGGCCAGTGGGGAGAAACATCTTACACAGGGAATAGATCTACAGTGCCCGCCTTGCATCTTCGATGTCTGGAACTGATCTGCACACCACAGAGAAAAGAAATAACGAGGACAAACCGGCAAGCTTTAATGTGAAAAAATAACTTATTGAAGTTATTTGTCATAATTCTTTTTGTAGCAGTACATTCTTGACCTAAAGTGAAAGTCAAGGAGAGCCTTGCTCTTGACTTTAGAATACTTTTTTTTTCTGGGAGGAATATAATTGCCAATTACAAGTCTGTATTTTATAGTTTTTACTAGTAAGGTGACATCTTTGGTTACATAACAGTATATTCACTGAGAAGTCTGAAAATTTTCCAAATCAAACAAAGATTCTCTTTGAGGCTCTGTTGCATTAGAAAGGGTGGTTTCTGTCTAAGCTCTGTCTCATAGGTGCTCTGTACGCAAATTTTCTGAGCAGAAGAATTATACTGGTGCTACTGATGGAGCAGTGTGCCACCCGTACAAGAGGATTTGATGCCAGTCCAACTCTTCCTCTCTGTATTTTCTCAAAACAGCCCCAAGTCACTCTTTTCTCCTAATACAAGCACTAAAAAGAGAAGGAAATGTGTGATTTTCCCTGTGCTAACCAAGGTAAATCAAGAACCCCGCTTGTATAGTCCCTTCACCAGTACTATGGCTTATAAATTACTTCTGCAGAAAGGGAGGGTTTTTGGACCTTTTGTCCTCAAAACATAGAAAAATACATTATAAACATATCTGGAGTTCTTGTACGTTTCATGTTCTTTGTCAGCCTACTCCGACTTTTTTGGAAAGCTGCAGAGTGTTTGTTTAGCAACAGAGTATTTACTCCTTGTTACAGATCTATTTATATAACTCAGAAAGGACAGTGAAAAGATTACGAATTTATGGGAGTCCAAAGATGACTTTGCAACAGTTGTTGCAATACTGTAAATATTCATTCGAAATTAAGCATTCATGCTAGATATGCCTTATCAGCCCAGGCTTAAAGGCAAATGTAACAAAAGGAGAAATGTAACATATCAACAGCAAAGTGTGTGAAGAGCAGAACCCTCAGAAACTGGTATAGAAATATTTCAAACGAATATGAAAACACCTGTTTTATTACTTCTGGTACTACCTGTATTTCCTAAGGTCAGGTACTAGGTAACCACATGTTAATCCATCAAGTTAGGCACTACCACAGATAAGCCAACATTTCCCTATTTTCATCTCCAGCAGGCTTTGGTTTTATCTTTTTCTCAAGCCAGGTCTAAAATTTGCATGAAGAGAGATTTCAATGCCTGTTTGGCTATGCGCTACCACAGGATCCCGTTTCTCAGAGGACTGCATTACTCGGAGGGGAAGGATGTGCCATAGGCTTGAGTGAGGCAAAATTAGAGAGATTTTACATGGCTTTCATATGGTATCAAGCAGTTTGACAGGTCTGCATGGTGAAATGGAGCAGGCTGTGACAAATCCCACAGTGCAGGCTCTGGGAGTCTGGAGCCCGGTCCTGGAAAGCCCTTCTTGAACTGTTTCTGTGAGGTCCGTAATGGAGGTAGGCAATTATATTCTAAAAAGTTGGAGAAACTGGGTCCTTAGATTCAAATTTATTCATTCTGATTTTGACTCCATAGAAATGATACCATCAGGGTTAGGATGGACAGCAACAACAACAAATCAATCCACTCCTGCAACTTGTACTAATTCCCGTTGTTCAGTACACGGGGTTACTGAAGTAGTGACGTGTGTAGGTGAGCAGGAACACATCTAAGAATGTGAAATGTCTCTGGAAGGTATCTTCAGAGAGAAAAAAAATAACACCTAATTTACATAACTTCGAGTTTTTTTGTTTATTATTCCAATGTGGGTTACTTAAACCCACTTTCAATTTATTTTGCAGGAGCTCTGTGCCTAAGTGTTTATGATGTAACTTCTCCAGGACAGTGGAAAAAACCCAAAAGACTGGAGAGAAAGTACATATATTTGTGTATTTGTGCTTGTTAGTTGGGGGTTTTTTCCTCTTAATTAAACACATCCAGAGTTCAACTAGGGAATTAAGCCTATATACACAACCCTCATATCCAATACGTATATTTAAATGAGAATAAAACATTCCTTCTAAATGCAGCACCTGGAAAACTTACCATTAACAGCTTTTTCATAATTCTTCCCCAGATTTATTAAATTCCTCAGTCCGGGATTGAACTGTTCCATAACATTCTAGTGAAAGAAAACAACATTTGTGTTATAACCAAGGCAGTTCCACAGTGGGTGCAAGTATTCATCTCAGTGTCACTCGAGCCTAGTTTAAAGTTTCATATGTACAGCATACAACTGAGGAGTCCATGGATGGATGAAAATTGGAAGATTTGAGGGACACGGGAAAACAAAGGATGGAAGGGAGGAGAAACTGAGCATTTAAGATCAACAAATGGGAAAAAAAAAAGTTAAACTATTGCAACGGGGGTAAAAAGGGATCTGGCTGTTTATAATACAAAAGGATATCAAATGTGTGATCAAAGGTTGTGCAAAACCATCTTTTATGGTAGGTGATGTTGGAATGAGAGAAAACCCTTTGTCCACTAATTATTTTATAAATTCAGACAACAACAACTTTCTGACAATGGCTCAAGATTTGAGTTCTAAATTTTAAAAAATGCTAGAAAAGAAAAGAAGAAAAATTTCACCAGCTCTCTGGTTCACATTCTTGGTGTTTTCTGTGTTACAGATGCATTTAGGGAAATGAGTTATTTTGTTGGGTTTTTTTCTGCGTTTCTTGTTTGTTTGAAACTTGTGCAAAGCCATGGTTCTTCCAGAAAGAAAATTAAAATGATGACCTGATTTAAATAGAAGGGGAAAAAAAAATCCACCGCAGCTGCTTTTGCTGTTAAGTACAATTACTGGCTGAAACAACCAGAATCTGAAATCCAGCAGCTCCAGGCAGGACTGCTCTCATTCCTAGCAAATTCTACAACCTGCAGATTCTAGACCTCCTTTCCCCAGAATCTTCCTAACAAAACTATAGCTATGACATTACTCTGTGAAATTATATTGTTGTGAAAAGAAGATCACGAGATACCTGTAGACGCCGTTCTGTTATTCCTACTATTTTTATTGCAATACTTTTATGACACAAGTCACTACTGTTCACACAGCAGAGCTGTCAAGTTCAAGGAATTCAAAACAGATGCTTTCTGTTTACAAGAAACACAAGACTCAAGACAAGTGAAATACTATCAAGCTTTTGTCTGTTGTACTACTAACAGAATGAAAATATTTACATTTAGTACACAGGTGGACCCAAAAAGAACAGCAATACCAGCACATTTGTCTGATTTTCAGGCAAGAATTTTATTATTTTTCAAAGGCAGCACTATACCTGAATTCTGCTCCACATAAAAAGTGAAGGATTAACTCCAATAATACTTCAACAGTCATATCAAGTAAAAATATAGTTATTTTAAAAAGATATAAACTATTAGATTCCAATACTAGTATAGTATAAATTACCTCAAAAGCAGCCACAGAACAACAATACTTGGCCTCACTGCCTTTGTGTACAAATTAAATGCAACTGGGATTGTTTTCTGGTCTGTCCCATTAAACTCTCACCCACCCAAATGCAATCACTGCAAACAAACCAGCTATTGTCCCCAGGCCCTTGATTTGTGTTAACTCACAAACCACATCCAGAAATCATTTGGGAAAGCGTGTTTCAGGTTGGGCCAACAATGCCAAGGGCTATTTTAACAACTTAGCAGGATGGATATTCAGGCTCTGGTGTCTGGGAACATCCCTCCTCCTGCCCTAGCTCTTTAATTTGCTCCTGTCAGTGTGGCTGCTGTGCCTGTTGCTCTCCTCGTTGCTGAGGCACTCTGACTGTGAGACACTTGTTCCAAGGAGCAAGTTGTTTCTTCCTATTCCAGCTTTTTGCCATTTCTTCCCGGCTGTGTACTAAAGACGATGTCTGTTGACTTAGATGGAGTCAGTGAATCACAAGGAGGGAAAAAAAAAAAAGATGAATTAGGGGATTGTTTTAGGATAGAGAGTCCTGTATTTTCAAGGATACGGGGAAAAAAAGATGTACCATGATGGTGTGCATCCACGGCAGGTAAGAATCCCAATGCCACCTTGAACTGCCACTCTACACTGAAAATAATTTTGAAAGATTCTGCCTATTCCTCAAAACAAAAAATTACAGACTAAAAACCCTTATTGCCACCTACCCCAAAATTCTAAGAAAAACATGATAATTACTGGTCTCGCAGTACTGGTTTTTGGAATGACTGTCTGAAGCATTCAGGGGCTAAGATTCCAGTTTTCTTGACATCCTCTAATTCAGATTTCAAGCAAAAACCAGTGATTGCACCTGTCAGTTGTTTTCATCCAGGAGGAAGTAAACAACCCCAATAAAATTGCTCTCAACAGCTCCCGTCTCTGAAGCCAGGCCCCACAGCTCTTGTTTTTCACTAGACCTCTCGATCCATAGCAGGTATTCGTGGAGACACAGCAGGTCTGCTGGAACACAGGGAACTCGGAGGAAGAGCTCCAGGACATCACATCTGCTCAAGGTAAATGTAAAACCGCTGGGAAAGGTGAAGGAACAATTTACAGCCAGTGCCTGCAGCAGCTGGAGGGAGCACAACTAATGGATCTTTTCTCCATCAGCCCAGGCAGTCCCTGGAAGTGTTTCAGGCTTTGCACTGCCACAGTGGTTGATTGTTAGCAGAACCAGTCCCTGGATGTGAACGCCCGAGAAGCGGCAAAAACCTTTGGCAATGGAAATTCCCCTTTGGAGGCTGCTCGGTTTAGCACGGTTTGGTTTATGGGTGTTAGCTGATCCTCACAGCACCGGGCAAGGCCCGTCTCAATCAAGGGTTTGTGTTCCATAGAAAAGCTTCACTCTCCCTGACCCCCCTGCCACGTCTCCAAGATGACCTGATGAAATAATTCTCAGATTATTTCGCTTTCGTACATTAGTAAAAAAGCATAATATGTGATTTTTTTCCCTTTCTACTGAAGACTAGATTCTCAAAGCAAACAAAAAACCTGGCCATGCTTCTAGTGGTCGTTCTATACACTTAACCACAGGTAACCACTGGCTGTCTTTGAAGTCCAGGAAGTCCAGGAAGAAGTATCAGAAGCGCTTTATCAAAAAGGGAAGCTGTCACAGGCAACTCCCTCTTCAGAATGAGCTATAGATTTGATATTGCCAAGACCTTTCAGAGCAATTAAAATTGTTGTAGTATTTTATTCAGCATCAGAAGTTATAGGGGACAAGAGTGACTCAAATCAATTTGTACAGCTACTTTTTCTTACCATGTCTTACAGTTTTATAGGTTCTCTTACTTTTAGTCCAAGGAAAAGGTCACAAAAATGAGTGGGGCTGAACACCAGTGCAAAATTTCAAGTCATACAATAAAGCCAGATCTCAAAACTTCTCAAAAAGGAGGACAGAGGAACAAAGAAAAATTTCTGATCAGGAGAACAATTAATTTAAAATTGTCAAAAGTCTCAGAATATAACATATCAGAATATCTGCCCTGGTGTACAAGGACATGGAAATAAAACCTTTGTCTTAATCCAAATAAACATCACAAAGTGAGAAAGAGCTTGGGAGAGATAAAGTGGTTCACAACACATCGTTTGCCTGTACAGTGAGGCACACTAACAGGGCCTCCTAATTGTCAATCGTGTGTCCTATATTCTAGTGACACACTACCTCTCATGAACAGAATAATTAACGAGAAGAGGAGGCACATGATCAGATCCTACAGCTTTCTATTATTTAGGATGAATGGAAATAAAGGGAAACATTTTCAAAACAGGCAACTGGAAACATCTTTTATGCAGAGACCTTTAGAGTTGGCAAAAGCGACCTTCCAAGGAAAAAAGCATGAGAGAAACCTATTCTGGTCGTTTGAGTCATTAAATCCTCATAGAATCATAAGAGTTGCTGTGTTCCTTTCACCACATGAAACCAGCGTGAGTTATCCAGCCTGGTAGCACGGAGCTGGCTGGAGAGGAAGAAGCCCTGAATTTCCACTTGTTGTGTGTGGGTATTATACCTTCCGCAGTTCCTGATAGTCACACAAACAACGTTAATCTTCAAAACAAATGACAGCCATTGTAAAAGTGCCTTCCTGTAAATGCTCAGCTTTGCTTTTTACTTAAAGACACACCTCACTGAACAATAGCTCAGCAGGTATGAACACAACTAAACAATGCATAGATTCCCTGCAGTTTCAAGTTTACATCCTGCAGGCACTCTTGCAGGAGTGAATAACAACGTATTTGGGTAGAATTCTGAAATTATAAAACCACCAGAGAAAAGGAGATCTTGATCTGTCATCACTCCTATTACCATCACTATAGCTATTCACAGCTAAGCTTTGTATAGCTACTAGTGATTTAATTTAAATTGTTATGTCTCAATCTGAAAATGAGTAATTTTTTTTAAGTCTTTATGTTGCTACACTATGTCTGAGGCCTCCCCTGAGAAGATTCAAAGAGGAAATAGTACTGTGCTCTACTGTACTTGAAGCATTTTGTACATCAGTGGGTTTCACCTCCTCTAGCTTCTGAAATCCACAATACAGTTTTCAGAAGGGCACAGCTGAGCCCTCAACACCTCTCATGTAAAGATATCTCATTTGTAAGTTAGCTTAGTGTTATTTTAAAACAGGTTTAACAGAATGGAAAAGAATAAATCACGATGCTAGTGTTTATTCAAAAAGACTAATTCTTATGACTAATTATTAGTCGTCTTGATGGTACATTTCTTGTTTAAGAGAAACATTAATACATCATCCATCGGTGTGTTTCAAACACAATATTTTCAGGTTGTGAACACATGCCCAAGGATAGACCTCAAGTAGGTATAACTCTAAATAAGGGCAGAAGAGACAATTTGTACTAAGGAAGAACTGGATTTTATACACAAACAAACTCCCAAAGGCTCCTCTTCCCCCAAGTTAGATTTACATTGCAGGGATGCAACAGCCTGACAGCAATATGAGCTGGGGCTATAGGTGAATTTGAATTTTGATACATAAGTCCAGTAGTTTAATATAATTGTGAGTCTTTTTAAAACACAGAAACATGGGACTTTAAACTGAATTTATCAGATATATTTCTGTGATAAAACAATATAGCCTACCAAAATAATTCTCAATGCCTCTGGGGAGAACAAAGGCTTTTTTTGGGGGGGAGGTGTTTTGGGTTTTTTTTTTAATTATGCTTTGGTTGATAATCAAAATTTTTGGGTAAGATTCACTTGGATACTGAGAGATATATCTTTTAAACCCAATATTAGCAACACCAATCATGTCATTATCAAGAGCTCCAGAAACCTCACACCACAGGAACGCTCCGTGAGCTGCCTGCCCGGCCCTTGGCCCATCCAGGCACAAGGACAGGTCTGCACCTCAGCGCTTTCCTGTTTTGTCCCCTTTCCCCTGCACTCTGCCGGATGCCGAGCAGCTTTCCCCCATTTACAGCAGAAAACCTGTACAGGCTGCAGGGACACAACACCACCTAACAACCTTCCTGGGGTGACCAAGAGACCACCAGTGCGTGAGGGGGTCCCACAGCATCCCCCCGCATCGTCCCACGTCCCCACGGGGAGCTGCCAGGGCAGGGCAGTGTCATACCAGGGAACCTCTCAGCAGTTCCTTGGCCAAAGGGAGGCCGTGGCCCTCTTTAGTCATAGGCTCCCACACCCTTGGGCTTCATTGTGCGCGTGCCATTCCTATCATGCGCTAAAGTGATTCTTCAGGTCTTACATAAAGGGTAAACGTCAGCCCCGATTTTTGTGTGTGCACACATTCGTGAATTGTGCTGTTTATTCAGTCAGGTTAGCTAAAAAACATTGAGGTATTCACTTTCTGGTGTTGTTGCCAAGAGAAAGGAAGAACAAGATAAAAATAAAACGGCATTACTCAGCCACCTGATGAGTTCTGCAATTTATTTTGAAGCTTTGTATAACACAGGTTACTATGTATTTAATAAATCCAATGGATTTGCACTGTAAGAAAGAAAAAAAATTACGCAACACCCCCTCCCCCCCAAAACAGCAGGCCAGCAAGGTATTCAATTTAATTTTCTATTATTTTTCCAGGTCACCCAAAACTTGATTTTTTTTGAGGAGTCTAAAGCCTGTATTTGGTCCTGCAGCACAGATGCCATCACTGCTCTACACTGAATTAGCTTCCCCAGACCAAGCCTTTCTTCTTACAGGTAGGAGAAGCACAAGCACTGCTCTGGATTTCACCCATCCCAGCACGGTGTTTGAGGCAGTGCACCGCTGGGATGGCCCAGGCAAGAGCAGAAGCACCATGAACACTGCTGAACAAAGGAGAGCACACTCTCCACACAGGCTGGAGCACAGCACAAAGAGGTGTTCATTTGTTTTAGATGGGGGAGCTGTGATTACAGTCCCAGCCAGTGCTGAATACACAGGCTCCTGCTCTGCCCCTAAAGGGTAACCAACTGTTTTCGAGACTTCAACTTTGATGTAGAAATAACTGCTTTAAAGTGGACCCTGAATCCATTCTCTATCTGAAGCAGCCTTTATACCTTATCTGGATAAAGTTTCAATTTTTAATGAGGGCAGGGCAGGAGGGTTTCCAGGCCTGTGAGTACGAGCTATGTGATGCAACGTGCCAGACCTCTCAAAATACCTACAGAGGGGACATTTCGTCACACTGTCAACATTAACTTTGTATTACTTTGTGTTTTTGCTGGTTATTTCAATCTTAAAGATCCCTTTGAATCAGTCTAGAAAACAAAACTAAAGGGTAAACTTCCCCGGGAAGTAAGAACTGAATAACAGCGAAGGCTTTGCTATTTAGAGGTCTGTCATTCCTTTAAAGATTATTTTAAATTATATCCATTAAAACACACAGGAGATCTTCTCCCCTCTCCTCTGTAAAACTGTTTTGATTGCATTCTGGAAGTCAATAGACAGAGTGGAGCATTCCTTTGTTGGCACAGCCCTGAACAGTCAACTTCCCAGGTTTCTCCTCTGCGAGCCTGTATTTACAGGGTGCTCTTCTGAGAGGGGAGTTTATGTTTGCTTATGGCCTTGCCACAAATGTAACTGATACCAAAAAGCACCAGACTATTTAAGATTATCTGCTCTGGTTCTAGAGGACAAAATTTATAGCCAGATGATCTCATTTTTTTCAGTAGCTTTGTATGAATTTGATATCTAAGTCCAAAGAAAGTAAACAGCAAATACAACATGACCCCAATATAACTGAACTACTTAAAGAGGGAGGTAAGGTTGACTTAAGTGTGTCAAAGAACAACAAAAGTAACAGCAAAATTTACTCCTAGTAAATGTTTTCAGAAACCTTTAAATGCTGATGACAACATCTTCAGAAATATGAAAACATTCGATAATAAACCAGAAAAATTTAGTGAATAGTGAAATAGAACAATCCATCAGAAAGCTTTCCTTAGGGCTCAAAGCTGCAAGTGCAGTGCAGCTGTAAGTTAAATTTGCGAATGCATTCAATCATGCAAATTTGAGTTCTTTCCCTGGTACAACACACTGTACAGAATGAGGATTACAGATCCAGCTATGGATTACTTTACTACCCAACCAAAAGTATGATTCTCAAGGGAATTTTGCCCAATTAGAATTGCTGTGTTTTGGAAGGACTGTGTTTATAGGGAGAAAGAGTTCAGAACAAGTGTCCAGTGCCCATAAGCAAAATATTTTTAATTCTACAAATGTCGAGGCATTTTGGAAAGTCTAAAAGCCTCCCAACATGAACTGAACTACCCACAGCGGTCGGTGCTTTGAGGCAGTGCTAGGGTGCACCATCATAAATCTGATTATCAGCTCGGGGCGCTGGCAAGCAACTTAATTCAGCGTTAAGCCATTTTTAGGCTGTGGCCCATATGAAGGAACGGTTCAAGCAGAGGACCACAACCACCGGGATCTCCAAACCACCTTATCACCAAAACACACCGAGGGAATCAGGGCTGGCTGGTGAACCGAGCCTGCTGGAGAGGCAGAAACCGGTCTGGAAGCCGCCTTGTCCCGGGGGTGCCGCGGCCGTGCCCGCCCGGGGGCTGCGGCAGAGCCCCGGCCGCGGGGAGGGGGAGCGGCCGGACACACCGGGGCAGGCGGGATCGTTCCCGGGGAGGGAAACGGGGACGGGGGAAAGAAAGGA
>VZTD01004060.1:22320-43844 GCA_013397725.1 Rhagologus leucostigma
GCCCAGCTCATCCCCAGTGCAGCCCAGCTTATCCCCAGTACAGCCCAGTACATACACACTCGAGCTGTGCTCACCTGCCCCACCCCCCCAGCAGTGCTAGTTCACTCCCATTCCCCTTGTCTGCTGTGACACCCAGGCCCACAGCTCTCCCCTCCTCCCCACTCCGTCCTACCTCCCTTCTCTCCTGCTCCCCCTGTCCCCACCGGCCCTGGCTACCACCCCCCAGGTCTGGCCCTGACAATGGGGTCTCCTGCCTCATGCTTTGCTTTTTTTACAAAAATAGATGAATTAATATAAACTTGAACATTAAAATAATAAAATTTTTTAAAAATTTAAAATCGTTCTCTGTGTCACTGAGAGCCCCATGGCTGGGGGAAGCAGGTGCTGGCAGGATGGTGAGCTATGCAAGGGGAGCACTGCATCCAGTCAGCACTTGGGCACAGAGTCCCCAGAGCCAGGACAATCCTGCTGCAACACAGCCCTGGAAGACACAGGCTGGAGAACAGTAGAAGGGCCCCCCAGCTTGTGAACCTGCTTTGGGGGAGCTCCCTGGCACCCCCCGCCAGCCCCAGCCTCAGCGTGGCTGGTTCAACAGGACCTCAAGCCAGCATGGGCAGGAGGTGATGAACTGCCGGGAGTAGCAGGGTCCCCAGCCCTTGGCAAAGCTGATGCGGATGCTGTGGGGGTCACAGGGTCCCTCCCCAGGGAGCTGCCAGCCCCCTCTGTCCCCTGCCCACTCATAATCGAACACCTTAGCTGAGTAGCCAGGCAACACCTTGAGGACAGTGAGCCCGCAGGCAGCAGGGGGGCTCAGGGTGGGTGAGCTGACGAAGATGGGGTGCTCACTGCGGTTGTACGCCCAGACGCCACCTGGCTCCCGGCTCAGCAGCAGCCCCCGGCCAATCTTGCCACGTGCCCGCCGGACAGCACAGCTGCGGTAGGCGGCCGGCAGCTGGGCCAAGCAGAAGCCGCTGCCCCATGGCAGCTCGCAGAAGACATTCACTGATGCCTCCTGCACGGCGTAGAGGCGGCCCACACGTGTCCGGTACTCCCAGTAAGCCAGTTTGCACCAGCAGCCATCCTTGACGGTGCTCCATGAGAGGCTGGTGTCTGGCAGGGGAGAGCAGAGCTGTCACCACCAGGACATGACTGAGCCAAGCAGCTGGATGGGGCAAGGGGAGTGGGCACAAAGGGATGCACGTGGCGCACCAGAGATGCCTCAGCACAGGCTCCTGCACTGGGCATGAGTCCCTGGAGCCGTTCCCAGTCCCCGAGTACCGTGGTGAAGGGGTGGGGGAGGGCTGTGAGGGGGTTGGTCCCCGGGTGCAGGGGAAGGTGGGGCGGTGGCAGCTGGCGGCTTTGGTGGCCAGCAGCCAGGCGGGAGCTGCGGCTGTGTGCGTCAAGGCACATTGTGTGTGTCCCCATAGGCAGCGCTTCCTCCAGCAGGGAGCCTGGCGCTGCCAAAAATAACAACAGGAGCTGGGATGGGGGGGGGGGCTGGGCCCAGGCTGCTCCCCCAGCAGGAACCCCTCATCCTGTGTCAGAGTCTTTTCCTCCTGCTGAGAGTGACTGCTGGCTCCATTCCCTGATTTTCATGTTCTGTCCCCTCCAATCTCTGCTTCTGAGGCAGGGGTTCAGCCCTGCCCAGTGCCCTCCTGCCTGCTGGGTGTGGCAGGGGGTTGTGGAGTGTGGAGGGCCCATCTTACCGCACCAGTCCCCACCGTTGTAGCTGAACTCCAGGAGCTGAGTGCTGGGGTGCTGGGGCTCATCTAGCCAGGAGGGACCACAGGATGCCTTCAAGTAGGGGGGTGGCGGGGTTTCTGCAGGGGAGAGAGAAGGAAATGAGAGGCTGGGAGTGCATCCTGCCCCCCTGGAGCCCACTGGAGCCCTGAGCCAGCCCCAGAGAGCAGAGGTCAGAGCCTGGGTGGGCAAGGCAACCTCCTCCGGCACTCACCAGGTACAGCCAGGCGGCTGAAATGATGGGGGTTGCAGCACAGCACAGCCAAGTCCCCGCAGGCGCCCTGGCCCCCAGTGCAGTAGCAGAGGTGCTTGAGCTCATGGGACTGGTGGAGGTCAGGCCAGCGGAAGAGG
Source organism: Rhagologus leucostigma (assembly GCA_013397725.1). Taxonomy (NCBI): domain Eukaryota; kingdom Metazoa; phylum Chordata; class Aves; order Passeriformes; genus Rhagologus; species Rhagologus leucostigma. The sequence continues at coordinate 24,412 of VZTD01004060.1, forward strand.
CGACAGAGCAGGACTTGAGGGGGCAGTCCCTGCTTAACCCCCCGTGGGTCCCCCCGTGGTGCCAAAACGCAGCCGGACTCCCAGGCACCCCGGCTCTCTACCACCTGCACCAGCAGCTCCAGCTCCTCGTCCTTCAGCTTCTTGAAGAGGGCATGCGCCGCCGGTTTGAGGGCACTGGGGCCATCCTCTGGGCTGGCTGCTGCACAGCGCTGCCGCCACAGCCTCCGCACCAGGCCGGCACGGCGTGAACGGAACATGGGGTGGCCGTGGGGACCACCTGCAGGATGGAGACAGGCATCACCCCTTGTGCCCTGAGAGGGCTGTGGCTCCAGGGGGTCCCAGTGGGGACTCTGCTGCATCCTCCTGTGTCCTCCCCAATCCCTGGCAAGGCTACTTTGCCTGAGTTTGCTGCTGCCATCCCCACCATGACGGCACAGTGCCACTTCAAGGGGTACTGGCATCCCCAAGGTCACATCAGACATGACCGCAAAAACAACCCCCACTGCTGGGCAACCTGCCTGTGCTGAGACAGCGAGGGCAGGGGTCTACATGGTCCTGCCCGCAGCACCCGCCCACTCCCCTCTCAGCCCCCTGTCATGGGGTTGGGCAAGGGGTCCCTGGAGAAGAGGGTCTCACTCACGGTGGGTGGCGGAGGTGGGTGAGAGGCTCCAGGGCAGTGCATGGGGCTGTGCTCTCAGGGCGGCCGGCACTGCTCTGCCCGCCACGCGTCACTGCCTGGACTTTTTCCTGTGCTGGGACACTCTCCCCTCCCCCGGACCTTCCCGTTTGGGGAATTCATTGATTTCCCTCATCCCAGACAGCCCTGGGGCCGAGCCACCGCCAGGGCCACCACATCAGGGCCACCACGCCAGGACACGGCAGGTGCCGGATCCGTGGGCTCCAGTAGTCAGGGATGCCCAGCACCGTGCTACCAAGGCAGCCGGGCACAGCCAGACGCCCAGACAGCACTGCAGACACCAGTGCACAACCACAGGGCAGGGTCCAGCTGAGTAGCTGATCTGGGCAGGGGGAAGCCATGAGGCACAGTGGCCTGGCACCATCCCAGCAGACCCCACCCCTACCCGTTTCCTCACAGAGACCATTGCAAGGACCACCTAAGCCCCTCGTGGCATCTTGGGCAGGGGTTCCTGTTGCCCCTCGTTTCCTGGCCCAGCCAGGACCCCCCCCCCAGGGGCAGTGGGGGAGGGTGGAAGCCTGCTCCACAACAAAGGAGCTAATGTAAACGGGACCCTTATCCCGCGCCGGGCCAGGCTTCCTGCTCCTGACTTCCCGCCGAGATAAGGGAGGCCACACTGGCGCCACTGCTGCTGCCGCCGAGGACGGGGCATGCAGAGCTTCCCCTGTGCTAGGGCCAGGCACCAGCACAAGCAGCACTGGGGCAGGGTGGGCTCACGGACCCACAGCCACCCCCACAGCCACGCTCTGGTGCCACCAGCCATGACCTTTGCCCCAGCTCCCAACCAGGCTGGGCCCATTGGAGATATTTTGCTCTGGCTGCGTCCCACAGACTGAGACAGGAAACGGCCAGGAGTGGGGGAGCAGGCAGGAGGTGCAGGCAGAACCTCAGCTCCCCACTCCTGCCTGCTGGCCCCAAGGGGTGTGGGTACTCTCAGTCCTGGACAGGGGCAACGGGTGTGCTTGAGTGCCTTAGTGCTACCTAGGGAGAGGATTAGAAGGTTTGGGGACACACACAAACACACACATTCCCAGAGCTCTGCCCAAAGAGATGCAGCCAGTCAGGCACTGCTCAGGTTTATTGGGGTCTCTGATTGGGGGGAACGCAAGCTGGAGCAGAGTCTCAGCACCAGAGGTCCATCAGCTCCATCAGCACAGGGTAACAAGCACAGTCCTGGGGAGGGGAGAGAGGCACAGGGGGTAAGGACCCACTGACCAGTACCAAGGCCACACCCACTCAACCCCTAGAAGCACCACAGCCAGGCTCCCTGTCTCCCCTTAAGCACCACAGCCAGGCCCTTTTCACTCCAGGAGCACCACGGTTGGGCTCCATCACCCCCAAACACCACGGCCAGGCCCCTGTCATGTTCCAAGCACCACGTCAAGTCAAGCTGCAGGCAGGTCACTCACCCACAGCACCAGAGCAGGTGGGGGGGGTGCCAGGGTCCTGCGACACTGGGGGGAACCTTCCCTAGTCCAGCAGCTCATGGATACACCAGCTGCAGAGAAGGAGATAGATGCATTCCCGCAGAAGCCGCAGCAACCAGGAGCCCAGGCGCAGCCCCAGAGAGGTGACAGTGGGTGCTGGCAGTGCCACTGCCTGTACCCGTGCCACTTGCCGGGGAGCACCCAGCAGACAGGCTGCCATGGTCCAGAAGAGGTGCATGGCCCATGAGGGATCAGCAGGATCTGACGTGGTGGGAGAGGCAGCGGTGCTGACATGCAGGGCTCTGGCAAGCACTGGAACCTGCTACATTCTCTGCACTTCCAAAACTTCCACAATAGTGGGTGTAGGGAGGGGGCACAACCTGGGGACCCTATTGTTCCTCCCACTCCTGCCCCATGGAGCCCTCAGGGCTCGACAAGGCCACGTGCCAGTGCAGTGCAGACTGCAGCACGTTTATTCAGTGCTGACAGGCAGCAACTTTATTCAGTGTCACTTCCAGCAGCATTCCAGTGGAGCCTCCCAGAGCGTGGCCTTCACTGGCGGGAGGTGCGCTCTTCTTCCTCGTTTTCCAGCTCATAGGCAGGCCGGTAGCTCTCCCGGCCCCGGGCATCAGTGTAGCGTAGCGCTGGGTTCTTCTGTGTGTTGGCCATGCTCCCCAGGGACGTGTAGCTGCGGAGGGAAGAAGCAGCTGCAGGACTGCACCCAGGGGCACTGGCTGCACATGTGAGGAGGGCAGTACTGGGCACTCACCCTTTATCATAGAGGATACAGTAGGGGACAAAGAGCTTGCGCAGGAACTCCCAGATGTCCCGGTAGGTCCAGTCCTGCAGGCAGAATTGGGCAGGGATTGAGGAAGAGGCAACAGGCTGCTCCCTTGCCCCCCAGGGAGGCAAGCTGGACCTTCCTGGAGAGCACCTGGGAGAGCCAGCTGGTCATGAGAGCATCAATGTCCCTCCTAGCACCTCCCCAAACAGAGGGAAACCCCCCAGCAGGCAAGAATGAGCCCTGCCCGACAGCACCAAGCAGCCTCACTGCAGCAAGGGGCACCCACAGCTGCACAGTGGGGCAGCAGATACTCTGGGAGAGGGGGAATTGTGAGAGAAGCTGTCCAGGATGGGGGTGGATCACTGCTGGTTCCCAGCCCCATCAAGTCCCCCTGCCAGGCCCTATGGCAACAGTCCCAGCCCCAAAGCAGGCGGAGGCCACATACCAGCAAGGGGTTCACCCGCATGTAAGGGGGCCAGTCAGGGTCTGTCACACACATGGGGGTCAGGGTGCACGAGTAAGGATCCGTCCGCCGCGTTCCCATCAGGACAGCCTCCAGCTGTGGCTGCTGCTCCTTCAGGCGGGCCAGCGCCTCCCGGATGGAGCCCTCCACAGTGCAGAGCTGGACCCCGTACCTGCGCAGGCAGGGTGGGCAGCTGCCTGCGGGCTGCAAGCAACACTGCACTCCCTCTGCCCAGCAGCCCACCCCACTCTGCCTCCTACCTCTGGACCGTTGCCTGAATGAACTGCTCCATTTCAGGGAATGGGGACACAGTGCGAATGTAGAGCAGCCGTAGCCTCTCCTGCCTTGCTGGGAACCGCCTGCAGAGAGAGCCAGTGCAGCTGGACTCTGACCGATGGCAACTGGAGGCAAGACAGCATCCAGTTCCCCCCAGCCAGACCCCAGGAATCCACTCATTACCCCAGGGTGGAGCAAGCAAGAGCCCCAGAGCCTTGGCCAGAGTCTGCAGGACCTCTCAGCCTTGCCCCAGCCTGGAGCCCCGTGGGTGGGTACCTCTGCACGGCAGCATGGACGAGGTGCAGCAGGGCTGTGCAGTCCTTGCCCCCGTTGAAGCCCACACAGAGCTGGACCAGGCTGTACTGGTCCAAAGCCTCCTCGATGGTTCGCAGGGCTGTTGCCACCTTCTGCCCCAGGGCCGAGCCTGCCAGGACAGGACAGTTGGTGCCTGCCCAGGTCATGTTCCCTCGGCATGGTCCCAGGGCCTACGGCACTTCACCCTCTGAATGTGTCTCATATCCAGACACATAGCAGAGCCATTGCTGGCACCACATCTAAGAGCTTGTTCAACCCAGAGATCTGGGCCATAATGTGACAGGGATCATGAAGGCACTGGGCAACCATGGCACTGCTGCTACCACTGCACACTGTGCTCTCAGACCCTGCCACCAACAGCCCTAGCTGAGGTTACAGGTCCCATTCCCACCTGTGTGGGATGAAGCCCACTGCAGCTGCAGCACCCCTCAAGCCTCCCAGCACACCACAACAGGCAAGCTCTGCTCCTAGGCTGGTGCTCCTACTGCCCCAGCCCTGCTAGGCTGCACAGGAGAAGCGTGGAGGCACAGAGCTGTGCTGCAGCACCTCTTCCTGGTACCTGACTCAGCCAGGCCATAAACCTCCACAGCTGCTGGAGAGACACAGTCTGTCACCAACGGCACAGCAACGCCCGGTGGCAGCTCCCTCATCAAGAAGCAATACGCTTCCTCCAGGTCCTGCTCCGACTCTGAGTCCAGGGTCAGCTTCACGCGGTAGTAGTTGCTGGTCCAGTCTGGGTAGGAGCCCAAGCTGACACGTCCCCGGAAGGTGGCATCAGCCCTGTCCAGCACAGGCGCGATAAGCATCTCATCGGACACCACATATATGGTGCGGGAATAGAAGTGGGTCTGTTTGCTGTGAAAGAGGTGAGCAAGACCATCCAGGGCACGCTCCATCAGTGCCGGGATGCCCGGGAAGATGTAGACATTGCGCACACTGACTAGCGGGTACTTGAAGGTGTTGCCAGTGTGCCCGTCCGTGCCATAGTTGAGGCAGGAGGACTCGGGGACCTGAGCCAGCTTCATCTCAGGGCACTGCACCTCCGTCTTGCCGAAGAACTTGTGCACCAGGGCCACCAGTTCAGGATGGGGGACGACCCTCTCCCCAAAGGCCTTAGCCACAGCCTCGAAGGTCACATCGTCGTGCGTGGGGCCGATGCCCCCGGAAGTCAGCACGTAGGTGAAGCGGGCAGCAAAGGCGGCCACCTCACTGGCGATAGCCTCCACGTCATCGGGCACCACGGAGATCCGGGCGACCCTCACGCCAAGAGCACGCAGTCGCCGGCACATGAAGTAGGAGTTTGTATCCTGCGTGTGGCCCTGGGGGGAACGGAAACGCCCATGACGGCGGGGTGCCCCGGCCCCAGGCGCAGGCCCCAGCCCGCCCCACCCCCGAAGCCCAGGCCCACCCCTGGCCGCACCTTGAGAATCTCGTCGCCGATGACGATAATGCCGGCGGTGTCGGCGGATCCCCGGGCCACCGCCGCCGGTCCCAAAGCAGCCATGGGGCGACAGGCGGCAGCGCGCACGGGCGCGCCCACTCGCCCCGTAACCCGCAGCGCGGCCCGCAGCACCCCCCACATGGAGCCGCCCGGCCGCCTCCGCGACCCATGGCACCGCCCCGCGCGCTCACGGGCCGGTCGGTACGTCCGTCACGCGACCTTGCCAGCATCCATTGGTCAAGAGGCGGGACCTGCGGGGACGGAACCATCGCGGGGGGTGGTCGGCGCAGCTCCGCCTCCATAGCCCTGCCTGGCGGGCCGGGGCACGTGCGCCCCCCCCTTCTGGTGGGCACTGGGAGGCTCCCCCAGGCTCCGGGAAGCCCTCCCTGAGAACCCACGCAGGATAGGCTCCGCGCTACCGGGACCCCCCCACACCTCCCCCCGGCACTGCAGACAGACGGCTCACAAACATCACTTTATTGAAGCTTTGGAGGCCTCGCAACGGGAAGGGCCCCCGGAACCAGGGCTGAGTCGCCAAAACGGCGCCCAGGCAGCAGCGAGGGGGTGAAGCCCCCGAGGAATACCGAGGAGAAGGAGGAGGAAGGTGCTTTCTCAGCGTGGAAGGACTGGGAGCTTCGGCAGACCAGGGGCCACTCACTTTTCTGGCTTCTTGGGCAATGGCCGTCGGAAGAGCAGGATGTGGGGCTCTGCGGGGCAAGAGAGGGGGTCAGGCCAGGCCCCCTGGGCACCACCCGCTCCCCCGCGGGGCTCACCTGGCTCGTGGATCATGTAGTGGACCCAGCCCTGGCTCTGCTGCACCCCCAGGTTCCGCCACTCCGACTCCGACAGCAGGTGGGTCTTGGGCACCAGCTTGGCGATGTCCTTGGGCAGCATCACGTGCCTGCGCCCCCACACCTCTCAGTCAACACCGAGGCACCCCCCACAACCCCTCATTCCCCAGGACGGAGATTCCCTACCAGGGAACAGTTAATGGGACCAGCACCATTACCCGATACAGAACCCTTACGAGGACCCCCCCCCTCTTGTCCTCTGTTACCGGGATAATTCTCCTGCCTCACTAGGGAGCCATGACTCGCCCACCACTCCCCTCCCACTAGCAAGCCGTTAATAGTTTCTCCACCCCACCGTTTTACGTTATCGAGACATTTCCCTCCCTCGCCCCGGTAAACCTTAACCGAGATCCCTCCATCCTTATCAAACAGATGTTACCGGAACCCCTTCCCGCTCCGTACCGGTACTCAAACTCCTCATCATCGTACTTGTCCGAGTAGTAGATCTGTTTGTGCGCCATGACAGGCCCGCGATACCCTCCCCCAGCAGCCGTTGGCGCCCCCGCCCCCCGCGGCGCTTTCAAACACCGCCGCCTCACGCGCCCATTGGGTGGCACCGCACGGGGGGCGGGGCGGGGTGGTTGCCCATTGGCCGACGCGCGCGTGACGCGACGAGGCCGTGGCGCCGCTTCCCGCGGGTCGGGCGCAGCCCGCGATTGGCTGGTGGGGTCACGTGACGTGGGCGCAGCGGGGCCACGCCAGAGGGGCGCGGGCCGGAAGTGAGTGGCGGCGAGTGCGNGGTGCCCCCGCGGCCGCAGTGCCGCCGGACTGAGGCCGCATCGCTCGCCGCCGCCGCCGCCGCCTTCCGCGGAACGAGTGGGGACCCTGCCGCAGCCGCCCCCGAGACGCCGCCGCTCCCGGTGTTGCGGGGGCCGGGCCGCCCTTCCCAGTTGCCTCGTTTGCCCAGCGTGGGGGAGCCTAGCAGTGGGGCGGGCCCGAACCCTCCTATGTGCGGCCCGACGGGGGCTGGAGGAGCCGGTGCCGCGCTCCGCCTGTTAAGGTCTTGGGGTGACCCACCCGACGTGGCGGCTGCTTGTGTGTGCCTGGGGCTTGGGCGTGCATCGCCGCACCCCGTGCTGGTGCGATACACGAGAAGGACACCAGCTCTAGAGGTGCGCCAGGGTCTGGGAAGTACCCCGAGCCCCAAGAGTGGCATGACCTCCAGCAGGGACGGGGCACCGGCTGGGTTTGGAGGGTTCCTCGGCCTCTGCGATGCTGGGGTCTGCCCTGCTGCCATCCTGCCTTCTGTGCTTCAGAGTAAGGCAGCGGTGAGTACGTGGAGCAGACCCGACTGTTGTGGACAGGGGTAGCTGTTCCCCCTTGCAGGTCTGTGTCTGCTTTCCAGCAGTGTGTTGTGTCCATCTGTCCTTGCTTCTCCCCTTGAATCTCTTAAATGGGGTCACCCGCACAGATTGTGGACCATGGACACGGGTTCCAAGGAAACGTGACCTGGGCCCTGCTTGCCACGTTGGTGCTGCGGAAGTCTGTGGGCAAAGGGCACTTGTCGGTGCTTGCCAGGGCTGCCCTGGTCTCAGACTGTAACGGAGGGGCTGAAGATGCCATCTCTTCCCAGCCAAGTGGGGTGTGAGGATCCACCCACTGCCCTTTGGTGGGGGAATGCCTCGGCTGGGCCACCTCTGGAGCTGTGCAAAGCAGTGTCCCATCCTCGGGAGGGACACACGTGGGCTTTGGTAAGGCTGATCACCCTGGCTCCGGGTCCAGATGCTCCTTCCCTGCCACCAGCCTCGATCCCCGATGTCCAAAGGGCCTGGTCGCCAGCTCTGCTTGGCAGTGGTGTAGTGCTGCAGGGGTTGATCTCTACTGCCATTGCCAAGTGTAGCCCTCCTTATCTTGCTGCCTTCCAAGCTAATGGCGACAGTTGGCACAGGCTGCAGATAAAGGTACAATTGCTGCCAGGCAGTACATCGTGTCTGCTGCCCTGCACTGCTCCACTGGCCTGGCCTCAACTGCCTCGGCTGGGCAGTGGCAGTGAGAAGAGCAGCAGCTCCGGAGCTGCTGCTGCTTTGCTTGCTTTGTTTTCCCCTCGCAGAGCTTCCTGCCTCTGGCAGCTCACCCCTTGTAGACTCTTTCCATGACTTCTGTCTTCATTGCTTCCCTGGGAGGAAGGGACACAGCCCTGGGAGCTCTGTGTGTAATTTTGCATCAGGGTGCCAGCTGAGGGGGTGGAGGAGGGGGCATCTCTTCCCTCCTGGGTTGCCTCCACTCTTCCTCCTTGTGTGTGGTTTTCCAGTACTGGTTTTTGGGCTGGGCAGGGATTGGCTCCGACACTTGTCTTGGGTCACAGAGTGACTCTCGGCCCCCGATACCATTTGCCAGTGTGGGCAGGGCCCAAAGAGGGCCAGGCTCAGCCTCGTGTTCCTGTCCCAGCGCATCCCAGCTCCATCCTCTCTCCAATGGGAAGAAGGTGGCTTCCAGGTCTCTCTCACCCCGTGTGTCAGCAGCATGTTGCACAGCAGCCACAGCCCCATCCACCTGTGGACAGCATGGAGGAGCAGGGTCTGCTTCTTGGCACCATGGCCCCCGCCTCAGCGGGCTGGAACAGGGCTGGCTAACTCCCTGTTTGTCCCCGAACCGCAGGTTGGAGTGCCAGACGAGAGGGGCTGTGTGTCTCTGCTCCCTGCCCGGGGCCTGCCCTGCCCTCCGCCAGCGATGGAGTATGTGGTAAGGACTACGGTGGAGGGCTAAGTGGCTTCGGTGGTGGATCCTGCCTGCCTCCTCTGCCTTCTGGGAGGGCTCCAGCCTCTTCCCTAGATCTCCACTGGCATCCCTTAACCCTCTCTTCAGAATGAAGGACAGGTTGCGTGCAGGAATGCATAAATGTTGTGTGATGCTGCTGTGATGTGTGGGGGAAAAATCAGCTATTGGCTGGATTTGAGTGTTCTCCTTTGCTTCATCCTTGCCCCAGAGGTTCAGTATTGGCTGCAGTTGGACAGAGGGGGTCTCCTGCCCAGGGCAAGGTTTGTATGTGTGGCTGCCTGCACCTTGCTGCGATTTCTTGCCAAACCACTGGCATGTTCGAGGCCTCTGACTTAGCTCCCAGTTTTTTCCCTGGGAGGATGTTGGTAGCAGGGCCCTGAGTGTCCCCTCTCTGCTTCTCTTCCTTGCCCCAGGCTGTGTGTGAAGTCCCAGTCTCAGGTGCCTGAAAGTAGTCCATGTCCCTCTGTTTCTCATGGTCCATTGTCTTTCTGTGGTGGCAGGGCACACGGAGCAGCTGGGCCAGGACGTGTCCCCGGAGCTCCTTGGGGGCAGTTGTTCCAGCTGCTCTGCTCGTACTCTGCTGCAGGGGCAGGAGCTCCTGCCGTCTGCCTGGCCAGGGGAAGGGCTGCAGCCTGTGGGGTGGGGCTTGGTGCTGCCTGTTCAGGCAGGGCCAGTGTTCTGCGCCTTTGCGCACCTCCAGGTTTGCCTTCTGCACTCAGAGCCCACTGGGACGGAGCTCTGATGCCCTGGGGTGGACTCTGGGGCTAGGGGGCTGTGATGGTAGCACGTCTGGTCTCCAAGGACTGGGAGCAGCAATGCATCTTGTCACAGGACGTTGAGTGATGTGGCTGGACTGGCCTCGAAGGTTCTGAGAAAATCAGGAATTACTCTAGCTTATAAAAGCAGAGATGTGTCTGAGCAGGGGCTTCAGCTGGGAGGCTCATCAGCCCTTTGCTGCCTGGAGGTGATGGCTGCTCCACGTGCTGAGGTGGTGGGAAGGGGCCAAGGAGACACTCCTGCCACCTTGCAATTCCCTCCTGCTCTTATCCTGGGGAAGCATCAGGGCTCGCAGAGCTGCCATGCCAGGCAACCCCAGGCCCACATCAACCAGTGGCCAGTCTCTCATGGGCAAACCCCACTGTCCTGTGGCCACTTGATGCCGCCCAGCCAGGCTCCCCTGGCAGCAGGGCTGCACTGGCCCCTCACCGGGCCAGCAGCTTCCTGGCTCCGGGCTTCCTGCTTTTCTTTAGAGGAGTGGTGCTGCGGCCACAGGAAGGTCACAGCGCTGAACAGCCGGGGGCCTCTGGAGGGAATGAGCACTTTGTGGAACAGCCAGCACGGGCTCTCTGCGCCTGTGGGACCACCACGGCTGAGGTGGGGGGGGCGCTGGCATTCACAGAGATAGTGTGCATGGCCAAGGAGATGCTTCCGTGACGGGTCCACTGTCATGTGCCACAGCCCCTTGCATCATGTAGGTGGCAATTTCCAGCCCTGTTCTGGCTTTCCTTTCCCTGTCCCCATGGCAGTGTGCCAGGCTTTGTGAAGTGGGGCAGGCAGCTGCCATTGCCAAGCAGTGCTGGGTGAAGGCTCCAAGCAAGGAGAGCCCTTTCCTTGGCCTGGATTTACCCAGTTTTGGTTTGGTGGCTGGAGCACCTGGTAGTTGGTAAGGCTCTGGCTTGTGGTGTGTCAGGGGTTGGGTTCTGCCTGAAATCCTTGCCTCATCCCGTAGGTGGTGGAGCAGGGAGACCTCTTGTCCCTCAGTGGGGACAGGTCTGTGGAGGGCAGCACAGTCGGGCTGGCCCAAGTTCCCGCTGCACGCAAGTGCGTCAGGGATAGGGGAACAGGGGAGACCTGCCCCTGAGCCCTCTGATCCACAGGTGGGAGCTTTGCCCAGCTCCCCGAGGTTGAAGGGGCCAGTTTTTGCCCCCGGCACGTTCTCGCTGCCCGCTCCTGCTAGCTCCGCCTGTGACCTTGATTTTTCTGCTCCAGATAAGCGCTGCGTCCCCACCCCTCGCCGGGAGCCCCTCCTGCGCTGCGCCCCAGCCCCAGCGCAGCCCCCGCCGCGGGCAGAGCCTGCCCCGCCGCCTGTGAGTCAGCACAGCTCTTCCGATCAGCCGCAACCCCTTCATCTCTTCTCCCGGGAGGAACAGCTGGGATGCGGGAAGCAGCAGCGATTAGCTGCAGCCTCTCCCATCGGCTCCTCACCACGGCTGGGGGCTCGTGCTGAGCCCTGCCTCGCCCAGCGCACAGCCTACCTGTATCCTGCTCCTGGCCATCCTCCTCTTTCTCCCACCAGCCCTCCAGGCAAGATCTGTGCTCTCAAAGGACTGCATGTCCCTGTATTCCAGGAAGCTGCAAGCACCGGTGTCATCTCGGCATCGCTGCTCCCCCCGGCAGAGCCCAGCAAGCCAACAGCGGCTGCTCACCATTGGCACGTGGGTTGCGTGGCGCTGGCTGCTACAGAAGGACCTTGTTCCCTCCTGGACATTGCTCGGAGTGGGGCTGGGATGGGCTTGGATGCTCTCTGTGTCTGCCTTGTCTCCGGGCTTTAAATATTCATGCTTTTGATTTTCTCTTAGCGGGCAGCGGCACAGGGGCTGGAGTGAGCTGTGGGGCGGAGGGTGGCCGTGCTGAACCCAGCAGCAGGGCAGAGGGAGCTGGATCTCGCCCTGGATGAAGACAATGGGATTTGTTGCTGGCCCAGTGCTGGGGTGGCAAGGGGCTTGAGGACCTCCAGGCTGGGGACAGAGCATTCTGAGCTCCACTCCCTGTGCCAGCAGCTCCCCAGAGTGTCGCTGCAGCCCCATTTCCTCCCTGCTGTGGTGTGTTGCTCTCATTCTGAACGGATCTGCACATCCTTGCTGACGCCGATCACAATTGATAGGCTGTGCCTGCACGGTGCTGGGCAGTCCCTGGACCCACTGCCCAGCGTCCCAGGCCCAGCTCTCCCTGCCAGCCATGCCGGGCTGGCGTGGACCTAGTGCAGAGCTCAGCCAAGGCTTCTGCTTGGGGGCAGCTTCCCGGCGGCTGCAGGCACTCGGACTCTCTGTGGGGCCCCTGTGAGGCCCAGCTGGCTGCATCCACCACTCTGGACAAGGGCAGCTGTGGCCCTTCTCACCTGTCTCCAGCATGGATCTCTTGCAAAAGAGCAAATACAGCCACCTGCGGAACGAGTCTGTCTCCTCTCTGGAGGAGGCCACGGGGGGCCTGGGAGTCCCGCCCTCCCCAGTGGAGTCCCTTGCAAGCATGCGGTCTCTGCCTGGTTCCCTGTCCTCCTCCTCCCTCAGCCACGCTGCACCTCTCGGGGAGCTCTCGCCTGAGTTGGAGGAGAGCCCTACCACCCTCTGCTCCTTCTTTCCCAAAATGGCCAACCTGAAGCTCTCCAATCCCGCCAACCTGCTCAGCTTGCGGGGCTCTTCAGCCGGCAGCAGCCCAGGGGAACCTGGTCCCCCGGGGATGCCAGCACTGGTGCCAGGGGGTGCTGCCAGCCCTGGCTCAGCGAGACCTGTCACTGTCTGTTCCCAGGATATGAACAAGCTGAGCTGTGGGAAGAAGACGCGGGTGGAAGGTGGCCAGCTGGGGGGTGATGAATGGACCCGCCATGGCAGCTTTGTCAATAAGCCCACCCGTGGCTGGCTGCATCCCGATGACAAGGTCATGGGCTCCGGGGTCTCCTACCACGTCCGGGTGAGTGCTGGGGAATGGGGGAGAGTGGGAGGGGTCGCTGTGGGGATTTGGGGACCTCCTGGATGCACCATGCTCTTTGGGGGAGGGGTGGGAGGCAGGGCAGTGGGCAGTGGGATTCCCAGGGAAGTTACTGCTGCAGAGCTGGGGTGCTTGAGAACCCAGCCCCCTCTGTTGCTGCATGGGGGACAAACCCCATGGCTGGCCAAGCTCACCCTGCTCTCTTGCACAGTACATGGGCTGTGTGGAAGTGCTCCAGTCCATGAGGGCTCTGGATTTCAACACCAGGACACAGGTCACCAGGTGAGCTCTGCCTTTCCCCAGGGGCTGCTCCTTTTGGGGAGGGGTGAGGAAGTTGTCTGAGCCCTACGCAAGCCCCTGGTAGCACGTGGGGCTTTCAGTGGGGGCCAGGGCCTGCTGCAGCCCATCAAATACTAATACCAGAGCACTTTGCCAACCCAAAGGGCCCCAGCTTCCACTGCCTGAGAGCTTCCGCCTTGTCACTGTGTCTCTCCTGTGCTGATCCCCGTGTCCTCAGTCTTGTGTTTGGGGGGTCTTGGGGCAAGGCAGGCACTGTGGGGACTGACATCTCACTTTACTCCCTGCAGGGAGGCCATTGGGCTGGTATGTGAGGCCGTGCCTGGTGCCAAGGGAGCCGTGAGGAGAAGGAAGGTGAGGCCAGGCTGGGGAGCTGCTGGGGGAGCATGCATGGCTGGTTTGGGCACAGGGCCAAGGACCAGATCCCAGCCCAGCTGGCAGTGCCATGCTGGTCAGCCCAGGGCTCTGATCTCCCAGTTAAGGCTTGGGCCAGGGCCAGTGGTGAGGACAAGGTGCCCATCTCTGCTGTGGAAGCAGTGGGATGTGCCCTGTCCTCCTGCTGCTGGGCTGTCTGGTCTGGGGAGCCCTGTCTCCACACTACCTAATTTGCCCCTAGCCCTGCAGCCGCTCCCTGAACTCCATCCTGGGCAAGAGCAACCTGAAGTTTGCAGGCATGCCCATTACCCTGACCATCTCCACCAGCAGCCTCAACCTCATGGCCTCAGACTGCAAGCAGGTGAGACTGGGGAGGGGTTGGGCTGACTTTGGACACGCAGGTATCCTCAAGTACGTCACCCCAGGTCTCACTGGGGCAGGGGATGCCCCCAGCCTCCCCAGGGAATATCTGGGTGGGCTGTGTGATGCGTGCCCACCTCCCCGCAGTCCCTGGGGCTGAAGAGGTGGGAGGAATATCCCATGTGCTTTGCGGGATCTCTTCTGGAGATGGTGAGAACCAAGTCCCCTTGCCTGGGGCCAGATCTCCTGGTTTTGACCCCACTCTTGGTGATGTCCCAGTCCTTTTCCTGGTGGTCTGTGGCTCATAACCAGGGCTCTGGAGGATTTTGAGCCCCCATGGCAGGTCAGCCCTGGGAGGAGCGGGATGTGCCACCCCTGGGTGGGTGACAAGAAATTCCTGGCTGTGTCCAACAAGCTCTCCATTTTTCAGATCATCGCCAACCACCACATGCAGTCTATATCCTTTGCGTCAGGGGGAGACCCGGTGAGTATGCAGGGTCCCCATCCAGGCCCTGTGTAGGGGACTGGTGCCTCTCCTGCCCTCTCCCAAGGTCTCGGGCCCGGTGCTCCCCAGGAGCCCCGTCTCACTGCTGCTGTCTCACCCACAGGACACAGCTGAGTATGTTGCCTATGTTGCCAAAGATCCCGTCAATCAGAGAGGTGAGGGTGCTGCAAGGGTCCTCGATACCAGAGCCTCACTTTGAAGGTGTTTAGGATCAGCTCAGTGTAGGGAGGGGAAACTGGGTGACCCATAAGAAAGCTCTGGGGTGTACAGGGCAGGCTCAGGTGAAGAACCTTAGTGCTGGAGTTCCACAACCCCGTCCTACTGTTTTCTACCCAGCCTGCCATATCCTGGAGTGTCCTGAAGGCTTGGCACAGGACGTGATCAGCACCATCGGGCAGGCCTTCGAGCTGCGCTTCAAGCAGTACCTGAAGAACCCCCCAAAGCTGGTGACCCCCCACGACAGGTCAGGGCAGGTTGTGTGAGAAGGAGGAAGGTGGTTATGGAGAGGGGATGCAGCCGTGGCTGCTGCCACGGACTTATCTGTGCTGTGCTCTCCCAGGATGGCAGGGTTCGATGGCTCTGCCTGGGACGAAGAAGAAGAGGAACCAACCCCAGATCACCAGTACTACAACGACTTCCCTGGCAAGGAACCTCCCATTGGAGGGGTTGTGGACATGCGGCTGCAGGATGGGGCTGCTCAGACCCCAAATCACTTGGGTGCCACACTGGTGAGGCTCTGGGCATGTCCTCTTGGGGAAGCACCATCTTATAAGGGAGATGTAGGGACCACAGCTGGGCCATGGGTTCTGCTGAAGGTTATTTATTTCTCCCCGGTGTCTCTAGCAGCCTGGGGTGTGGGGAGCAGGATGAGCAGGAAAGGGGGTGGGGGCTCATCACTGCCTTTCTCTGCAGCCTGTCGGCCAGTCGTCCGGTGGGGAGTATGACCCCCAGAAGCAGCATGCTCCTGCCCAAGGTAATGTGATGGGTGTGGCCAGTCTCCATCCCCTTTCATGGACCCCGAGTGCTCTGATGGTGGGTACTGGTGGGGGGCCAAGGGGCTGAAGCCCTGCTGACCACAGTGCTCCTGGTAGCAGGGAGAGAGAAATACCCAGCTCCAGCAGGCACATCTGGCCGCATGGACCTGTTTGATGACCCGTCTTACGTCAATGTGCAGAACATAGACAAGACACGCCAAGCTTCAGCTGCCGGCACCCCAGCCACAGCCAACGGCAGCACGCAGAGGGACCTTTTTGACATGAGTGAGTGGAATGGTGGCTGCAGCCAGGGCAGTGGGTAGGTGGCTGTGGGCTTGGTCATGGTCCCTCTGCTCTTCTCTCCCTGCAGAGCCCTTCGAAGATGCCCTGCGTGTGCCCCCATCTGTGCCTGTGGGGCTGCCCCCCGCCCAGGTGGTGGCCTCCATGGAGGAGCAGCTGAGACGGGAGCCCTGGTACCATGGGAAGATGAACCGCAAGGAGGCTGAGAAGCTGCTGAAGGTGAACGGAGACTTTCTGGTCCGGGAGAGCACCACCACCCCGGGCCAGTACGTGCTGACTGGCTTGCAGGGTGGGCAGCCCAAGCATTTGCTGCTTGTCGATCCCGAGGGAGTGGTGAGTCCGTGTAGGGGCCTGGGGATGGAGCTTGGGACAGCTGGGGGTGTCCTAGGGGTTACAAGTGCCACCAGAATATTGGCATTGTGCACTGCTCATCAGGGGACAGCTCTGGGCTGGCTTTGGAGATGGAGAGGGCCTGGTGGAGCATGGGTGTGAGAATGCAACCCCAGGTCTGTGCCTAGCCCATGCCATGGAGGGCGGTGGCTCTGGCCTCACATGGGCACTGACAGCCTCCTGAGCACCCCTTTTCTGGCCCCCCAGGTGCGGACAAAAGATCATCGCTTTGAGAGCGTCAGCCACCTCATCAGCTACCACATGGACAATCACCTGCCCATCATCTCAGCTGGCAGTGAAATGTGCCTGCAGCAGCCAGTGGAGAGGAGATTGTGAGCGCCCGGGGACCCCAGTGCACAGCACCCCCAATGCGCAGCCCTCTGCTGCTGTTCCATGCCCCAGGGAGCCCTCAGACTCTTCTACAAGCTCCACCCCGGACTGAGCATGGACTTGGCCGAGGACAGGGCCTCTCTCCTTTCACTACGTGGAGCTGGTGGCCATGGGGGGCTCAGGCTGTGAGTGCCTGCAGGGTGGGGAACTGTTCTTGCAAAGCCCCTGCCCCTCCCAGCTCCAGCCTTTGCAGAGCAGCTCAGCTCCTACCAAAACCCAGCCCTGCTGTCGTGCCACAGCCATTCTTGTGCTCACCAGCACGGGCTCAGGACTGGCAGGGCTGAGCCCCCCTGAGCAGCCAGAGGCAGCCTGTCCTTATCTCTGGCCCCTGGGCCAAGGAGGGCTCTGCTCCCCCAAGCACGAGGCCCTCGACTGTACCGGATCACTTTACGTGTTAACTCTGTGCCTTGACCCCGCAGGTCCCACACTCTTATGCAAGGGCAGGGGCTGGGGACAGAGCCTCCCCCATGCTCCCAGCACCCTGTGACCCATCCGTGACGTGCTTGTGCTCCAGGACACGCGCCACCACGCCCGCTTCCTCCCTGCGTGTCCCGGCCGGGGCACGGGCAGCTCTGGCAGCCCCGGGGGGTGGCGGGAGGACCCCCCTGCATGCACAGCGTAACCGCCCCCAAGCCAAAGCGCAGCCCCGCCCCTCGCAGCCCCAGGCCCCTGGCCCCGCTATACCAAAGGAACTGGCGGTTGTATTAAAGTTGGTATTTCTCTAGGCCCTGGCTGGTGTGAGCTGGGGGGGGTCGCTGTGCGCGGGTGGTTCCGCCCCGCGCTCCCCTACGGCCGCTACAGTTCGTCCTGTTCCCTGCCCCTCCCCCCAGGGCCTCGTACGTGGTTTGTCTCGGTGCCCCCCCCTTCCATTGCGCTGCACTTGGTCTGGTCCGACCGAGGGGGGGGGTGGGAGTGTGCGGTGATTGACGCATCTCGCGGACTTGGCCCTGCTCCCGCCCGCTGTGATCGGCCCTGCGCGGGTTCCGGTTCCGGTCGGGCCATGGCGGCGACGCGCGCGCTGTGAGGGCTATGGCGGCCCCGCACGCAGAGAAGCTGGAGGGAGCCGTCCCGGCTCCGCCGCCCCCGCCGGGGCCCCCGCACCCCGCAGGCAGCACTGCCGCCGGCGGGCCCGGCCGGAAGCAGGGGAAGGCAGGTGAGCGCGGGTGGACCGGGACCGGGGTGGGTGGGGGTCGTGCGGGCCCCGCTGACGCGGCCTCGCTTGTCCCCGCAGGGCTGCAGATGAAGAGCCCCGAAAAGAAGCGGCGCAAGTCCAACACGCAGGTAGGGCCGGGCGCGGGGCGGCGCGGGGGCCGGGAGGCGCCACAGCAACCCTGACCGCCACCTTCTCCCCGCAGGGCCCTGCCTATTCGCACCTCTCGGAGTTCGCCCCGCCACCCACTCCTATGGTGGACCACCTGGTGGCCTCCAATCCCTTCGAGGATGATTTCGGGGCCCCTAAGGTGGGGGCGGCCCCTGCCCCCTTCCTGGGCAGCCCCGTCCCCTTCGGCGGTTTCCGCGTGCAGGGGGGGATGTCGCCGCAGGTGCCCCCTGGCTACGGTGGGGGTCCCCAGCCCCTGCGGAGGCAGCCTCCCCCTTTCGCCCCCGGGCAGATGGGCCCGGCCTTTAGCATCCCCCCCCAGAATCCCAACTACGTGCAGCCGGGAGGCTTGACCTTCGCCGGGCAGCCTTTCAGCCAGCCCCTTGGACAGAACTTCAGCCCCCCTATGGGGCAGCTCATGCAGGGGCCTGTTGCGGGCTTCGGGCCCATGATGTCCCCCACTATGGGGCAGCCCCCCCGGGGGGACATGGGCCCCGGGCCAGCCCTCAACCCCGCCGGGGGGCCAGCAGTGCCTCAGCGCTTCAGCCAGCCCAGCAACCTCTTCGGACAATCACCCATGCAGCGCCCCGGGCAGAACATGCCACCCCTGCCCCCCACAGCCAGTCCCTTCCCTGGGGCGGATCCCAGCTTCCCTGCTAGCGGCGAAGAAGGGGGCAAGAACCCTCCCCCCAGCACCTTCGCCCAGGAGCAGCACTCGGGCTCCCCCGCCACCGTCAATGGGGCACAGCCTGGCTTTGCCCCCAACAGTGCTGGCCGCAGTGCCAGCACCCCTGAGACCAACAGCCTCCCACTGCCACCCCCCGGCAAGGCCACCAGCACCTCAGGGCACCAGCCGCCACCGGGGCTCGTGTACCCCTGCGGGGCCTGTCGCAACGAGGTGAACGATGACCAGGATGCCATCCTGTGCGAGGCCTCCTGCCAGAAGTGGTTCCACCGAGAGTGCACGGGGATGACCGAAAATGCCTACGGGCTGCTCACCACTGAGGCCTCTGCCGTCTGGGCCTGCGACTTCTGCCTCAAGACAAAAGAGATCCAGTCGGTCTACATCCGGGAGGGCATGGGACAGCTGGTGACTGCCAACGACGGCTGAGGCACCATTCAGCCGCCATGTACAGCTTCCCCCACTGATTTAGGACCAAACCCCCGTTTTTTGTAGTTTTCGCCTCCCCACCAGCCAGAGGGGCGCTGCCATGCACTGGCTGTGGCTGCTCACCAGGCACTGCCTACCACCGGGACCCACCAGGGGATGTGGGACGGTGCTGCCGTTGCCAGCCCTTTGCTGTGGGCAAGGCTCTGACCCCAGTGCAGCGGCTTTGGGAGGGCTGAGGCTTCCTGGTGCTCTGCAGTGCTGCCCCCAGTTAGGTCATTGCCCTTGCAAGGGGCACCTCCCGGGCTGTGCAGCGGTCCTGGTGCCCCCTTCCACATTCACGGGGCAGTCCCGGTGCCCCCTGCTCCGGTGCTCGGAATGGTCCCGGTACCCTGTCCCCACCCCAGGTCCGTCGGTTTTAGCCAATCGTTTATGGAAACTTTTGTACCGTCGTTATAAAATTCTTAAACGCGCGTGTCGGTGTCTGTCCGAGGAAGGTGTCCGGGGGTGTCGGTGTCTGTCCGGTACCGGGTGGGGGCGCGCCGCGGGGCGGGGTGTTCGGTACCGGCGGGGCCGCGCGCGCTTCTCCCGCCCCCCGCGCGCCTCATTGCGCCGCTCCGCCGCGGGCTGCGATTGGCTGCTCGCGTCACGTGCGCCCCCGTCCCGAGGGCGGCGGCGGCCCCGGAGAAAGTTCCCGGCAGGACGCGGCGGGCGCAGGTACCGCCCGGGCCGCGGGGAG
>VZTD01004060.1:52348-99932 GCA_013397725.1 Rhagologus leucostigma
GGGGTGTGATGACGCCCCTCAGCCGACTCAGCGCATCCCGACGGAACCTCATCGAGGCCGAGCCAGAGGCACAACCCCTGCAGCTCTTTGGTGCCGGTGAACCCCCCGAAATTGTTGTCTCACGCGAGGACAACCATGCACCTGCCACCCACCGTCCCACCCGCCCGCCTGCCCGGCCGGCCCCCACCACCTTTGCCAAGGGGCCCAAGCGCAAGGCGCAGAACATTGGCTACCGGCTCGGGCACCGCCGGGCACTATTTGAGAAGAGGAAGCGCCTCAGCGACTACGCACTCATCTTTGGCATGTTTGGCATTGTCGTCATGGTCATTGAGACCGAGCTCTCCTGGGGGCTCTACTCCAAGGTACCAGTGGGGGCAGGGGTGTGTGTGTGTGGGGCTGGTGGCACCAGATGGTGCCTGGTGGGGTGAGCATGCAGCCATTTGCCCCATCTAGTATCCCATGGGATAAACATGGAGCTGTTTGGCCCATCTGGAGTGGAACAGGGTCAGACAGGCTGGCTGGTGACTGACAGGATGTTCCAGAGCTTTAGTAGATGCCGCAGCCACAGGTGTTGGACATGGTAACCACCTGGCTGGAGGCGTGGGGGCTATGTGCCGGTGGGTGCTCTGTCAAGTCCTGCCCCATGCACTTGCAGCAGCAGGCACCGACCCACTGAGGTCTGCAGTGCCTGTTGCTGGCATGGCAGTGCACTCCTCAAAAGCACTGTGCCCTCGGCGGTGCAGCAAAGCACCCCCTCCCTCCTCCGCCTCCTTCCCCACACCCCTTCCTGCCTTTTTTTTTTCCTTTTTTTTTTTGCAGGACAGTGTCTTTTATTTATAATTCTCCCCCCCACGTCCCTTCCAGCTCCTGCTCCCGGGCTGCGCTGGTTGGCAGCGATATGAATAACTCTTTGTATAGACATCTGTCATGTTATTTATACCTATCCAGAAAGGGGAAGGCATCAGCACCCCCACCAGCACCCATGGGCGTCAGTGGGACAGCACTGCTGAGGGGGCTGGGGGGCAGCCAGCGGGGGTCCCCATGCCATGGTGCCGCCAGTGGAGGGGAAGAAGCAGGGTGGAAAGGGGCTGCTCACCACTTCCTGCCATTATCCGGCATGGGCAGTGGGGAGGGCAGTGCGAGCAGAGGAGGTGGAGGAAGGGAGGCATGTCACTGGGGTCCTGTGGGTTTGGGGAACCCTGCTGCCTCCCCACCGAGGTGCCTGGTGGGGCGGTTACTGAGCCCCGGCTTTCCATGGCTGCCAGGGTCAGTGGGCGTGTGGGGGCTGCAGGCAGCAGTTCCACTGCTCTGTCTGAGGGGAATGCCTTGGTGCCAAGCTGGCATCCTTGGAAACCCTTGCTGAGAGAGAAAGATGCTTCAATGCCAGCGCCTTTTTCTGGTGGTTCCCACTCCCCTTTGGCAGAAGCGAAGCCAAACCACCATCCCCCACCTGCATCTCCTACTTGTTGAGTCGCAGCCACCCTTGCAGGCTCCATGTGCCTGGCGCCAGGGGGACTGTCCACCCTTACCAAGCTGCCAGCAGCACCGCTACCATGCTCGCTGGCCCCACCACGCTGAGCTGCTGTGTCAGCTGGGGAAGACCCCGTGAGTCAGCGCTGCTGCCATGCAGCAGCTGTGACACGCTGCTGTGCCCCTGCCCCACTATGACACAAACAATTGTGCCGACAACCAAAGGGTGCAGGAGAGTCCCTGGCTCTGGCCTCCACAGGACCTTGGCCAGATTTGCAGCAGCAGGCAACTGTGCATAAATCCCCCCACAACAGCCCCCGGTGAGAAACCAGAACTCACCAGCGGGGACGTGACCATGAGTGTGGGAGTGCGTGTGATCAGGGCTGGCTGCCACTGTGCATATGGGGATGTCAGCGCAGCTCCAGCTCTGCCCCATGGCCCCAGCCACACCACCTCATGCTCCCAGGCAGGGGATGCCAGGGCTGAACTGGGAAGCAAGGACACAGTGTCCAGAGTTTGCCTGCTCCCTGCCTGTCAATCGATTGTGGGCAGGACAGGGCCTCTCCTGCCCACAGGACGATATTGCTGCTTCCCACCACCTGTGCAGCACCAGCGGAGTGAAGCATCCTGCCACCCGCATGGTGGAGCACGCCATGTGCCAGGAGTGCCAAGGTCTTGCCCCACTTCGGCCAAGACCCCATGTTGTTTGCTGTGAGCATGGGATCCAGGAACGGCTCTTCCTGACAGGTCTCTTCAGACCCAGCACTGGCAGGAGGCATTGGTAAACGTAGTATATAACACTTGCCAGGTGGGGCAGTGCGTGCCCATGAGTCAGGCAGGGTTTGTGTCCCTGGGAAGCATCTTGCCAGAGCCGCCTTGGCACGATGCTGCCCCAGAGTTTGCCTGTTAATAGCTAGTGTTTAGTCCCAGCACTTTTCTCAGCACCAGCCATTATATCCACACAATTGCACAGCCAGAGCCAAGTTGTTAACAATGCAGTGCCGCCTCCACAGCAAATAGTCCCTTCTCTGCATGCAAACACCCTGTGAAGATGAGGAACACTGGGGAGAGGGAGCCAAGCAAGGCTGAAGCCAGCCCCGCACGCTGGGGAGCCACGGATAGCACGCCATGAGTATGCCAGGTCTTAGCATGCTGGGGCTCGGCGTGTTGCGGATGGCGTGGAGGTGTGGGACTGGTGCAGCAGTAAGGCGAGTCGGTTCGGTAATAACACCTTGTGAAGGGCTGCCAGTGCCCTAGCACCAGTGGGGCTGGACTGTGGCTGGCACACACATGAGTTTACCAGTATCCAAAGGGAACAGTGACTCCTGCTTTTCCCAGTGGGGTCCTGGGGACAAGCCAGTTCAGCCATCAGTGAATCAGGGGCTGGTTTAATTTACATAAGACTAATTAGCAGGAGGGTCTAGTTAGATCATCTGTTTGGATACCATAATACTGGGCTCAGACTAGATGGGGCCAGGGTACTGGCATCACCCATCTCAGAGGGATGCTGGGAACCGCACTCAGCAGACTAGAGTTAAGAAAGAGCTTTGGAGAGAGGGCATATGGTGCTGGCGGTACCAGTGGTGCCAGAGATGCTGGAGGTGCCAGTGATGCTGATGGTACTGATGGTACCCTGTCAAGCTGCTTAGGGGGGAAGCTGAAGCAGCAAAAGTGCTGTTGAGGACAGGGATAGCAGGTGTTGGGGGGCAGCATCTTCTTTGGGGTGTGGAGTCCAGTGCCAGCAGAGTCCCACAGCTGTGTACCCCCTAATGCCTTCCCTGCTTTCACCCTGCAGGACTCCATGTTCTCCCTGGCCCTGAAATGCCTTATAAGCCTCTCCACCGTCATCCTGCTGGGCCTCATTATCGCCTATCACACACGGGAGGTGCAGGTAGGTCCTGGCATCATCAGTGCCTAGCAAGGGGCTACTGTGGGGTTTGCCAACCACCTGAGTGGGACACAGTATCTGAGCTCACATCCTGCTCCATCCTGGAGCCTCGTTCCTCTTTGTCAGGGTCTTGGGGGGCAGCGAGGGTTCTTGGGGGGCAGTCAGGCCAGGCACCGAGGGGGTCTGTCTGGGCCCCAGGTGCCTGGCAGATATGCTGGCGGCTGGGGGAGACTGTAGCCAGGAAGGGCTCAGACCAGCCAAAGTGCCAAGAAAAGCCATGAAATCCTTTCCTAATCAGGGCTGCACACTCTCTTCCTCCCTGGGAAGTTAAAGGACTCCCAGTTTGTTCCAGGAAGGCTGTGCTTCCCTCTGTGACCTAGCTTCGGCACAGTGCCAGCCTGTTTTGGGCATGGGAGGAATGAATCACCAGTCAGGAGAAGGAGCATCCTGAGAAGGGATGTCAAAGCCCCTGGCCCTGAGTGCACCATAATCCCACCTTGTTCCTCCTGGGGCTGGGGGACCGAGGGGTTTTCCCATAGAGGGGGCTGGCAGCAGCATCCCACTCCTTGCCTGCCTCTGCCCTGGCAGCCCCCACTCCAGCTCAGCCTGCCCGCATGGGGACCAAGCCTGGGGGTGAGTTACTCAAGGCAAATATTTGAGAGTTCTGGTTCTTGCTGGAATAATATTTACCCTGGGATGACAGTGGTTGGGTCAGCCGGGCAAGCCGTGGCCCCGGTGCTCGCTGTTTCCTCCACTTGTTGTTCCTGGCAGTGGGCTGTGCAAACACAGCATCCACCCAGGTCATCCTACCTCTGCTGCCTTGACCAGAGCCAAAGTTCCACTGCTGTCTCTCTGCACGTGGGGACTGAACCTCACCATGGTCCCAGCTGCTCCGCCAGGCCCGTTACACTGTCAGGACAGGGAATTAGATTAATTTGACTTGATCTGCTCCAAGTGAAGTTGTGCTGGCTGCTGGTTGCCCTATGTATTATAAAGTGTTATAAAGGAATTGCTGATAATCCAACCGAAATGGAATAGGGCTGCCTGTAAATCCTCAACTTCTTGTACCTCTCGGCCAAGGTGGGGAACTGTGCTCGCCTGGCCATGGCACTTGTCAGACCTCCCAGCCTCTGGAAGACAACAACATCCTCTTCCCTCAGGATTCCCTCTTCCTGTCTTGTCTAGAGAAGCTGTGGCTGCCTCATCACTGGAAGTGTTCAAGACCAGGTTGAGTGGAGCTTGGAGCAACCTGGTCTAGTGGAAGGTGTCCCTGCCCATGAAAGGGGTTGGAATGAGATGAGATTTAAGGTCCTGTTCAACCCAAACCAGTCTGTGATTCTATCATCCTACTAATTGTGTTAATTAGTCCTTTGGGATACTTGAAGGTCTTCCTGTGCCTCAGGTTTTCTCCGCCAGCACCACATTATCATCACAACATGTGAAGGACAGCAGTGCTGGCAATGCTACCAGCTCCTGCCAAGGTGTTTTGGGGGGCAGAGACCCCTTGTCCCTGTAGCTGGAGTGCCTGGGGCTGTTTATGCTTTTGGTGAAAATTTAGTCCCCGTGAGGTGTCTTGGTAGCTTTTCTTGGGCTTTGTTTGTCTGGAGATGTGGTGGCTGACACTCTTGTTCCTTTCCCTGCTGGAGCCAGTGGTGCTGGCTGTGTCGGGGAATGCCCCCTTGGGTACCACTGAACCACACTAGGTTTCCATGGAAACCCATATTGATGCTTTACAGGTACAGAACTGAGAGGGACTGGCTCAAGGGAATCCTGCCCAAATCCTCTCTTGCTCCTTCCTTTCCCTGGCTTATGGTAACCCCCCACCATGCAGTCAAAAGGCTCCTGCCTTTTTCCTCTTGCTAATATGTTTATTTTAACACCCTTTTCCAGGAAGGAATAGGCTGTCAGCTCGCTAAATGCCTGAGGATCTCCCTTGACAGCTTGGAGCATTTTTGTAAACAATTTCTCAAACAAAGCAGCTAAAAGGAGCAGAGTTTTCCCTACAGAAAGGGAGGTGGCTGGGACAGCCACTCCGTGAGTCAGTCCCGGTGGCTCCTGCCATCCCCAGGGAAAGCCCCAAGTGCCATGCCGTGCCGTGCCGTGCCGTGCCAGCAAGGTGGCTGGCACAGGTGCACTGTGGTCTCTGGCAGGGCAGGAGGGTTGTTCCTGGGCTCAGCGCCAGCTGGGACCATGCTCCCCACCCACCACTCATCCGCTGCCCTGGCTGTGTGCAGCCCTGGGTCCTTGAGCAAGCCAGCATCGTTTCATGCTTGCAGGGCTGGGGACGTGGACAGTAGCACAGGCTGGCACATCCTCCTTGGATCCCTTCCTGGTGGCTTCTTTGCCAAGTGCTGCTTGCAGAGAGGCCCTGAGCACATCCCTGCTGCTATGGGTGATACTGGTGTCCCCATCACACCAGGGAGAAGCTGACGGCAGCCTCAGGACAGCCCTGCCGAGGCAGGGCAGGGTGGGTGACTCCCAGGGCTCGGATAGCATCCCAGAGAGGCCAACTGAGCTGCCGTCTCCCCAGCTCCTGCAGAGACCCCAACACCATCGCTGAGGATGGGAGAGGAGCTGGTGTACCCAGGATGAACCGTCAGTTGCCATGACAACTGGATCCCATCTCCACCAGCAGCTGGATGCTCTCACTGTGGCGTTCACTCCCCAGAAATTGCCCTGGCACTCAGGGTGTGATGACTGTCAGTGAAATCAGTGCAGCTCCAGGAGCAGAGGGGCTGGGGTGGCTCATGCTGGTGCTCTGTGGCACCATGGCTTGCCCATCCCTGTGGCCTGGGTGAGGGGGACATTCTGAGAGGCGGGCTCCTGCCCGCCAGAGTTTGAGTGAGCTGTCCCTATGCTGTGCCTGGGTGTGTGCTCCAGGCTAGGCACCTTAAAGCTGTTGGTGTCCCCTGTGACATGACCATCCCTGACACATGTTAGCAGGGCAGCAGAGAGGTTGGTGGTGGCTCATTCCCACGTTTTTCTCCTCCGTCCATCCCCAGCGCTCCTGGATGAGCCACACCCAGCTCCTTTTGACTCTGGTGTCAGACCCCCACTGCCTGTGGAGGGACGGATGCCAGTGGGCAAGTTGTCTGGGGCCACTAGTAATGGCGTGGTTTTGCATCTTGGTAGCTCTTTGTGATCGACAATGGAGCTGACGACTGGCGGATAGCGATGACGTATGAGCGCATCCTCTACATCAGCCTGGAGATGCTGGTTTGTGCCATACACCCCATCCCTGGGGAGTACAAATTTTTCTGGACAGCTCGCCTGGCTTTCTCCTACACACCTTCTCGGGCAGAGGCTGATGTGGACATCATCCTGTCCATCCCCATGTTCCTGCGCCTCTACCTGATTGCTCGGGTGATGCTGCTGCACAGCAAGCTCTTCACTGATGCCTCCTCACGCAGCATTGGGGCACTCAACAAGATTAACTTCAACACCCGCTTCGTCATGAAGACACTCATGACCATCTGCCCTGGGACAGTGCTGCTGGTCTTCAGCATTTCCCTCTGGATCATCGCTGCATGGACAGTCCGTGTGTGTGAGAGGTGAGAGGGGTTTGGGATGCATGATGGCTTGGGATTCACAGTGGTTTGGAATGAGCAATGGTTTGGGGTATGTGGCAGTTCAGGATGCTTGGCAGTTCAGAATGCTCAACAGTTCGGAATGCTTGGTGGTTTGAAATGCTCAGCAGTTCAGGACGTGAGCACAACAAGCAGCAGTTTGAGATGTGCGGAAGGTTTGGGATGCTCCATGGTTCAAGACGTGCAGTGGTTCAGGAATGCATGATGATGTGCAGTGGTTCTGGATGCTCAGCAGTTTGTGGCTGGGGATTCATGGCAGTTTGGGATGTTCGATGGAGCTGTGATGTCTCAGCACCCTGTGGGAGGGATGCAGAGCTCTGGGGCCTCGGCAGCCATGGGTTCCCTCCACCGAGCCCTGTTGTTACCAGATGGTAAATTGTCCACACAGGCAGGAAGCAGAGCAGGGTCAGCACTGTCCTCACAGTGCAGTACCTGGGCCAGGCAGGATCCCTGTGCAAGGCGACAGTGTGTGGTGCCAGAAGCCCCAGGAGCATGGGTGGGGGACATGGAGAATGGTGGGAGCTGGGGGGCTGGGTATGGGGAGAGGCCAGAGGTGTTGATGGTAAGTGACAGGGCCTGGCTCAGGCTCTAGCATCACTGCAACTGACTGCCATGACAACACTGCGGTGACAAACCCACAGCTTGATGGCATCATGCCAGCATCGGCGTGCTCAGCACCAGGGTTGCTGTGGCGACCGGCCTGGTGGGTATCACTGCACCTCCATCTCTCAGGGACCTGCCAACACTCTTTCTCTACCGAGGGAGCCACGGGGCTGCGCTCGTGGCATCCCAGTGCTGTGCCAGAAGATTTTCTCCACAGCCACAGTGCAAGATGCCAGCAGCACCTGGGGCAGGGAGGGCAGGTCCTCCACAAGCTGTCCTGTTGTGGCAGCTTTGTGTCATCCTTGGAACTAAGGCACGAGGGATCACACCAACTGGCACCCCAGGGTTACCTGGGACACCCAGATTGCTTCTAGATTGCTTGCAAAGTGAGAGGAAGGCCACCCCTCTTCTTCCCCAGGATGGGACCCGTTACTCTGGTCACGCTGCAAAGGGGCATTAGGGCTGTAAGTGCTGCAGCAGTGGCGTGGGATGGCACACTGAGATTTTACGAGCTTTTACTGGCTGTGTTTGCCTTCCTGCCTGCCTTAATGGTGCTCTCCTTATGAGCTGGATCCTCAGGCACTGCCTAATTGTGTTCGAGAAATTGTGGTTTATGCCTCCTAAACAGGGAGCAGGCAGAGAGGCACCCAGGACACACACAGGAGGGTAACCCCACACCTGGTGAGGCTTAGGCTGAAAAATGCAATAAAGAACTATTAGAAACAAAAAACCCCAGAAATTATGCAGACAAGGCACTGCAGATCATCGGCACCCCAGTTGCCATCACCTCACTCTATGTACAGAGTGGCAGAAGCGAACCCAGGTGGGCTGGAGATGCGTCAGTCCTGGGGGATGCAGGACTGGGGGAATGCAGAACCCCCGGGACATGCTCCATGTGTGAGGGATGCGATATCCCTTGTGCATACCCCAGCCCTGGGGGTCACACAGCTCCCACAAGGGCTACCCAGGATGTGTCCCCCTGTCCACACTGATGTCACCGGCACTGGAAACCAATTTGCTGCGGTTTGCAGGACCATTCCCAACCAGCACCCACTGGAGCCAGGCAGCTTGGAGGTGGTTGTGCCTCTCCAAGACACGGTCCTCTGGTTGGGGTGGCACGGCCACGGCACGTCTCCTCGGCACTGTGGTGTGCGGTCTCCGGTGCCTGTGGGCGCAGCACCCTCCCGTGCGTGCCGCGGGGCCGCACCTCTCCGAAGGCAGAGAGTCGCTTAGCAACCTCGCCCGGTGCCTGCGGAGCCGCCAGCGCTGCCGGGCCTGCCCGCGACGGCGCGCACGTGTGCTCGCACGTGTGCTGTTCGTGCCGCCAGCCCCGAGCAGCAGCGGGGGCTGCCCAGAGCGACGGGGTCGGTTCAGCCGAGATGGTGCTGCCGCAGCGGCATGGCGTGGCAATAGGGTGATACTCACAGCTGCTGCAGTGGAGAGGGTGGCCATGGCCTTAGTGGGGGCAGGCAGACAACGGGACAACAGAAAGCGGTTCTGGGGTCTGACTGATTGCAGCAACCCTTGGCATAAGCAGGTGGCCCCTCTTCCTGCCCACACCAGCTGTGGTGCTTGCCAGTCCCTCTGGTTTATCAATTCTTGCTCAAAGTGCTGCTCAGAAGAGAAAATGTCCCTCTGTCCAGTAGGCCTGTAACCCCCTTGTCCAGCATGGGGTCGTCCAGTCAGGATGTTCCATCCTGCAGGATGAGGTGGGCTCAGCTCTCCTCAGGAGAATACACTGGCCAGGATAAGTGTGCATGCCCCACTGCTGGCGCTGGAATTTTGGGGAGCTCCACTGTGCTTGTGGGCTCTAGCTCCCCTGGCCAACCCTGCCAAGAGTGAGTCCCACCATGGCTGAGGGTGCTTTCTCCTGCACCAGGATCTCATTTGAGCCTCCAGTTGAGGGAAAAACATTTCAGAAGAGGAGAAAACCCAACTGCTCTGCGAGTGATGATCTTGGAGTTGGGATTGCCAAAAGCTCCATCTGTTTTCCCTCTCTGGATTCTGTGAAGAGGTTGAGACAAGCCTGCCGGGGAGGCAGGAGAGCAACCATCCTGTTCATAGTGGGGTAAAGGCACTGCCTGCCCCTGCCAACTTAGGGCTGAGTCCCACTGCAGACTGGGCCAGGCCCTGCTCCGCTGCCAGGAGTCAGCACTGCATCCCTCAGGAAACATACCTGCACAGCTTGGCTGTGCTTGCGCCAGCCCTGGGAAGCTGGAGGCAGCTGGGGCCCCTGGTTGCGTGTTTGCTGGAGGAGCCACAGCCAATGTCTGAGACAGCCAGAGTGGTCATTGACCTCACATCTCAGCAGGGACCTGGAAAATCTGCAGCATTCCCAAAGCTGCAGCCACTCCACATGTGCTGTGTCTTGAGTGTGTGAGCTGTTCCCCTGTTCCTGAAAGCCAAGTGCATGCCAGAGGCTCGATAGGATCCATCCCTAGCAGTTCTACTGGGGCTGCTGACAGCACTGTCTTCTGGGGCTGCACAGCCCAGGCTGCAGCACTAGCAGGGTGCAGGCAAGGATGCCCACGGTGGGCTACTGTGGTCAGGGGCTTTGCACAGCCACAGCTCTTTCTCCCGTCAGCCAGTTCTCGCTGCAGCACCACACTGGCACTGGGGACACACAACAGGACTGGGATGTGGTGACAGGTCTGACTGAAAGCAGAAGCCCTTTCCACTGAGTTTTTGCTCTCATTTTGTCCATGTGGGTTTTCCAGTGCCAGAAATTGTGCAACCACTGCTACTATGGCACATCCTACTGTATTGTTAATCCTGTACCCCAGCACAGCCCATGCTGGGGGAGCCACTGTGCCCAGGTACCCCTGTTTCTGCCTCATCCATCCCTGTCCCCTGCTGTGACACTGATGTCCGTGTCTCCTTGGCAGGTACCATGACCAGCAGGATGTAACCAGCAACTTCCTGGGTGCCATGTGGCTCATCTCCATCACCTTCCTCTCCATCGGCTATGGTGACATGGTCCCACACACCTACTGTGGGAAGGGAGTCTGCCTACTCACTGGCATCATGGTAAGGGCCATGCCAAGCTGGTTGTCCATTCTGTGGGCTCTGCCTGTCTCCATTGCAGAGGCGGGGCCACTGGATTTTACGGGGACCCGTTTCCCAGCTGTTTTGTCCATGTGCAAGGCCTAATGGCTCAGGTCTGAGGTCTCATAGCCTGGAAGCTGATAGAGTTGTCTCAGCTGGTGAATTTCAGGTGGATTTGGACCCACATTCAGTAAGGTAGATGGCCCTTGGTGGAATCAGTGATGTCACCGGGGAGCAGAAGGGCACCTGAGTGTCCCTTCACCATCCTGGTCCACACCATCTGGCTTCCATTGCTCATCTGCTGTGGCTTCCTTTCCTTCTGGCCAAAAGGTCACCATTCTCCAGGGCCTCCAGTGTACCTGCCCCAAGGCGCTCATGAGATCTCCTGGCTTGTGGGACTTTCCAGCCCGGGCTGCTGAAGGAGCAGCTGGGGGCCCTGTGGTCACAACTCCTCCACAGATCCACCCCAGCCATCAGCACCCCGGCTCTGCCCACCTCAGCTCCAGGCCCTGGGGATGGAGCCATCCCTCCTCCCAGCTAGGGCAGCCCGAGCTGACAGCCAGTGAGTACCATCAGTTGTGGAGGCTCCACCAACGGGTATTCATTCTAGATTATCTGCAAGTCTTTGATCAGTCTTGGATGAGGTCAGATGCAGCAAGGCTGGTATTACTGGTGGGAGCCAAGCAAGGGAGGAAATCCCTGTGGATGAGGGCGATGCAGCAACTGCCAGCAGAGGAGAAGCTGCTGGCTCAGCTGAGAGGATTCCGGTGCTGCAGGCTCCCAAAGTTCTTCCCCAACCAGTGGTTACTTTGAAGTGAGACACCATCTGGCAAAATGTCCCCCCACACCCAGCGCAGCCCCCCCAGGAAGGGAGACACCCATGTCCACTGGCGCTTTGCAGGGCTTCCCCAGTCACAGCACCAGGGGTAGTCGCCCTGCCAGGAAGAGAGAGGTGGTGGGAGTTGAGAGTGTGCAGCAAGACCTTTGAGGATGCTGAAGGATTCATCTCAGGGTATCAGGTTAATTAATGACTCTTTATTAAATTAAGGAGAGCTTGCCAGGCTGACAGCGCTCTTCGAGAGCTCTAGGGGGAAGCGACTCAGCTGGTATAAGCAGCAGCGGGCAGAGCTCAGGAGCACAGCAGGGAGGCTCTGGAAAGAGCACCTTGGCACAAATGTGCACGGCGATGATGGCTGCCACACAGATCTGGCATTAATTGCCGGGATAGGTGAGTTCCCAGCTGGTGCAGTTGGGATACATGGCAATTTGAAGGGTCCTGATTTGGGGCCTCTTCTCTGCTCTCACCCATGTTGCCTGGTGCTTCCCCACTGCTCTCCCACCCCAGACCTCTCTTGGGAGTGGAGAGCTCCCCATCCCACAGGGCACTGGCATGGGGCAGATCTCTGGCCCTCAGTGGCACAGGCTCACCACTGACCACTGCTGACCTCATTAATAGCCCTGGCTTCTCCCATTCGTTACGCAGCCTATCATCAGCCACTCAAGGACACCCAGTCTCTGTAATATCTCCTTGTTAGGATAATGGGGAGTACATGTAGCTTTAGTTAATTAGTATATTGCAAGGATGAGGGTGGGAGTGCTGGTGTTACGAGAGGATGACAAACTGTTTCCCCAACTGATGTCCCTGCACAGGGTGCTGGATGTACAGCACTGGTGGTGGCTGTGGTGGCCAGGAAGCTGGAGCTCACCAAAGCTGAGAAGCACGTCCACAACTTCATGATGGACACACAACTGACAAAGCGGGTAAGGTGCCATGGGGGACAGCAGGAGTGGGGGCCATGTTGTGTGCCAGGAGCTGGGGATTTGGGCTACCATGGCAGGAGGAAGGTGTCAGCACCCCTGGATCCTGTGGGTACCACAGTAGAAGAAGGTGTCAGCATCTCTGAGTGAGGGTACAACAGGAGAGGAAGGTGTTGGCATTTTTGGATGTGGGTCCTGCAGGTACCACTGCTGAGGATGTTGTCCCAGCGCTGTGGATGCAGCACAGGCAAAAGTGTTGCGCTGAGACAAAGAGCACCAGTTCTGTTCCAGGGATTTAGGTGATGCTCCCTCTGGGAGCATACTCCATCCTCTTCCAGAGCATGATCTCACTTCTCTTGGTGTCAGGAAGACAACTGGATTTTGGTGATTTGGCGCCCACCACAGATAAGAACCACACTGTGAGGCTCCCCTGAGGAGGGACCCAGAGCCTGCAGTGGGGTGTCCATGGGGTCACTGTCATACATGGTCTGGTGTCACATCCCTGGTAGCATGCAGGAGCTGCAGGAAGTCTCTGGTCTCGGCAGCCTTGTCATAGCAAAGCATCGGCAAACCAACAGTGGCGTGCCATATAATGGGCTCTGCACACTAGAGTGTGTTTTAGAGGGGATGTGGCAAAATGAGCATCGGTGCAGCCCTTGGAAAGGAAACCAGTGGTGGGATGCAAGCAGGGCACCCACGTCACCCCAGACAGCAGAGCCCCAGACAGAGCCCTGACACCCCAGGAATAGTCAGGACCTTGGTGTGACCGGGCTGGGAAAGCAAAACAGCTGGTCAGCCCCACTCCACTGGCCATTGATATGGATCTGCAGGCTCCAGGCCAGGCAGACGGCAGCCAATTCCTCCTGGAATGAGCAGCAGAGCTGCGGTTTAGCTGTGGAGTCTGCAGAAGTCACGTCCCAGTGCCGGCAGCACAACTGGGACCTGCCAAGAGTTGCAGATGGGTGCAGGAATCCAGAAAAACTTGGGGATTTTTTTTCTTGAGGCTTCGTGTGTAGGTGAAGGGCCAGGTGCTAGAGCATGAGTGCAGAGTAGGACAGGGATGTGGGTGCACCAGGGACCAATAGCTCTGCCTTCTCTTACTCCTGCTTGAACTGCCCATCACCCCTTGCAACAGTCTAGGAGACCATGCGGGTGCAAAGCCGAGCGCCTCACTCCAGCTGGGGCAGGTCAAGTGCTCTTGCAACACTGGTTCATGGCAGATCCAGACCAGTGTCTCTGTGAAATCTCACATGGCTGGTGACCTGCAGCAACTCTTCCTTTTCAGATCAAAAACGCAGCAGCCAACGTCCTGCGGGAAACATGGCTTATCTACAAGCACACCAAGCTGCTGAAGAAGATCGACCATGCTAAAGTCAGGAAGCACCAGAGGAAGTTCCTACAAGCCATCCACCAGTAAGAGGCTGTGCGGTGGGCTAGGGGCAGACTGAGCTCCAGATAAACCAGGATCCTGTCCCTGGCAGGGGCATGGGGACAGTTTTCCATTGCCTGGGATGCAGGCAGGTCTCCAGATGCAGTTTGAAGCAGGGGAGCGAGTACAGCCATGTGCTCTTTCCTTCTCCCCAGGTTACGGAGCGTGAAGATGGAGCAGAGGAAGCTGAGTGACCAAGCCAACACCCTTGTCGACCTCTCGAAGGCAAGTCCCACAGGGACCCTGTGGCTTGGCCAGACTATCTGAGTGTTTTTCTTCACTTGGAAAAACTAAAGCAGACCTGGCTGACCGCAAAATGCTCCGACTCAGTAACTGTCAGCAAGGAATAGCTGCTATGGGATGGCTGCCCTTGCAAAGCAGGAGGAGAAACACATACATGAGCCAGGGGTTCCCTGCAACCCTTTTTGCAAGGGATACCACTGCTCAGCAGCACAGGGCCAGCGGAGTTTCCTTGCTTTGATGGCCAGGGATGAGCCAAACTGCAGTCACAGAACCCTTGGAGAACCTGGGGTGGGCTGGGATGGTGCAGCTCTCAGGGCAGAAAGGGGTAAAGGAATGAGCTCTGCCAGTGGCAGCGGCACTAACCCCTCCAGCCATGGTCCTAATCCCGCTGCTGTCCCCTGTGTCCCCTCCCCAGATGCAGAACGTGATGTACGACCTCATCACCGAGCTAAATGACCGCAGTGAGGACCTGGAAAAGCAGATCAGTGGCCTGGAATCCAAGCTGGAGCAGCTCAGTGCCAGCTTCAACTCCCTGCCCCTGCTGATGGCCGACATGCTGCGCCAGCAGCAGCAGCGCCTGCTCGCCGCCGTCCTGGAGGCCCGAGGGGTTGGTGTACCGGTGGGCACCCCCCAAACACCTCTCTCTGAGAGCCCCATTGGGGTCAGCTCCACCTCCTTCCCCACCCCTTACACAAGCTCAAGCAGCTGCTAAAACACAGCCCCTCAGCCCCACCGTGGACAGGGGAAGCATTTCCACACAGATCATAAGGTCTCTGTGAACTTTCTTCTGGTCCTTGAACCGCTGCAGGACCCATCAGCTGGAGCCAGCAGGACCAGCAGTGCCGAGCAATGCTCGGAGCTTTGCCAACGCCTTGGTATCGGGAATTGCATCCCCGTTCAGGTGCCTCTACACGTGGTGAAGGAAGGGGACAGAAGGTGATGCCTCGGGCCAGCCTGTGCCGCGGCATCCAGTGGCAGACGGAAAACCCACGCTCAATCTCAGGTCTTCACATTTGAAAACAAAACAAAACACCAAGTCAGAAGCACTGAAGCAACGGAGACACCGGAGGGAGAGTTTTTCTCCCTGGGGCACTCCCCTCACCCCCTGCCCCTCTCACCATTGCCAAACCTCGCCAGGCAGATGCCAGTGTGGGGGGTTCCTTATGCAGGCTCTGGCTGACACTGCCTATGCTCCATCCCATTTCCTTGCCAAGACCCACAGGACAGCCCCCTCACATTGATGGCTGGGTGACAATGTCTGGCTGTAACCTTCCTGGGGAGTTCTCTGGAGCTGTGAGTGTTTTCTACCCAGGGAAGAACAGTGGACACTTCTTTCTGGTCCTTAGTGTCATATCCTGCCTGGAGACACATGCCAGAGCCAGGAAAGCAGTGCCTACAGCGTGCAGGGCCACGCAGGGCTGCCCCAGCCAATATGTTGGTGGCCAGTGATGGGGCTGGCGGGCCAGCCTGGGTGCCCTGCCCCTCACATCACTGCCTGCTGGGAGCCTCTCAGCATTTTGCAAAGCCAGTGGGCTCTTTGCAGCAGTCTCAGAAGTGCTGGATGAAACACCCCATCAGCTCCAACCATCTCCACTTGTGCTGGGAACTGGCTTGAGCCCAGCTGGCAGTGTCGAATCCACCAGGATCAAGCAGGAGCTCACTGGCAAGTGATGTGGTAGCAGGGGCAGGTGCTTCATCTGTTTAAAACAAAGCCCATCGCCTTCATGCCACTTCTGCTGGGTTTCGTGGAGGGCAGCAGCACTCTCTGGCACCATCTCGGCAATGGCACTGCTGCCCATGCCTGCCAAAGTGCAGCATCTCAGACTCCATTATAGTTTCTGCTGGTGTTCATCTTCCTGAGGTACCCTTGGCATCACTTGGCTGCTTCTGGAACCAGCCACTTTCTGTTTTGCTTTCACCATTTCTCACCTTTTGCTCCTCAGTTCTTCCCCAGTGTCATGTTCTGGCTTTCCTGGATCCTTGCATGGAGCCATGCCAGGCTCCGACTTTGGGGTTGGTGTTTGCTGCTTTCCATGAAAACTCAGCAGAGAATATTTATATATTTTTAAACAGATGAAGTAACCATGTAATTACTCTGCAATATTAATTACACCTCACCCAGCAGTGTCAGTAATTGTAATCAGTCACTGTGTTACTCCAGGTATACTCAGCCTGTAATGTTCTCCTTTGTAACTTTTTCCCTTCCATAAATAATGCTGGATTTAGTGCGCACGTAGGGGCAGAGACAACACCATCCTCCCGCACCACAACCCCTACACCCCCAATGCCGAAGAATTTCTTTGCTGCCAGTGGTGTGAGGCAGTTTCACACCTCCTTGTGCCCTGCAGTTAGAGTTACATAGAAAATAAGCCGTAGTTAGTGAGGAGTGCTGCCCCCACGCTGGCCCTAGGAGGAGAAGGAGGAGGAAGAAGGCTGTAAGGCATCGGCAGGAGTACTGCATAATGAGCTCCCTGTGCTGCAGAGGTGTTGGTAGCAGGGGACTGAACACGGTCATCCCTCTTGCCTTCAGGTGGGCATGTGCCCATTGCTACTGGTCCTTGGCCAGTGGGAGACAGTCGGCTTCTGGGAATGAGCTGCTCTTCCAAGCTCTTGTAATTAGTATCACTGATATCCCATGGATGGCTGGGAATTCATTGCTGCCTTGGCAGCCCCCCATGATCTGTTCTTAGCCCAGCTGCTGCTCCCCATATGCCTGTGGGTGCCTCCCTGTCCATCTTGCCCAGCAGAAGCTCTGCTCATCTTGGTCAGGAGGTTCCCAGCATAGCAATGGAGAAAACATTAGAAATTCCAAGAGTGAGCATGAAATGCAGCGTTTTCCCTGGCCTGCAGGCAGCTAGAGGAGAAAAATGCTTTCTGGGCCTCAGATAGGAGCAAACTGCCCATGGAATGGGGCTGTGCATGGGGCAAGGTGCGAAGACGTGTCCTGGGCCATCAGAAAGCCAGAGGAAGTATTGATCCTCAAAGATCAGTATTGCCAGCAGGAACCCAGGAACCTGCCTACAGGCTCATGATCAAGTCTGGAAAATCCAACCAAGCGAGACAAGAGCAGGTGCTGCCAGCTCGCAGGCCCCAAGGCTGGAGGTGGCAAGGACCACGGTGAGAGTGTTGGGACTGCAACTGGAGCAAGAGACCCTTGTTCTGGGGCAGAGCAGCTGCTGCTGCAGTGGGATTTCGACAGGGCTGGGGCAGTGGATCCCTGCACACCCCACAACCTCCCTCCCCTGGCCTCACCTCAGCACAACCTGCACTACAACAACCCTTCTGCCTGGGACCTGGCAGCCCGGGGTCTGCACCCTATGCCCTGTACCTTGCACCCTGCATCCCATGCACCCCCACATCTTTATCCCACCCCCTGCACCCCCCCACCCCTGCACCTCCCATTCCACACCCCTGNCCCCCTGCACCCTTGTATTTCACCCACACCCCTGCCAGTCCTTCAACACTGGTGCCAGTAGCCCTGATCCATTACCCTCGGCGCTGTACTCCACCGTGGCCAGCACCGAGACTAACCCCCCCCTCCAGCCCCGCTGCCGGGACCGCAGAGCCACCCCGAGGCCGCGGTGAGGGCAGGCATGGTGGGGAGCCCCCAGTGCAGTCCAGCCCGGCGTGCCCACCCGGAGCTGCTGCCCTGCTCCCTGACAGCAGCTCTTGGTCACCAGCAGCCTCGGTTGGCACGGCTCCAGTAAACAGCTCCAGTAAATGCTCCCCAGCCGGTCCTATCCACACATCTGAGATCATCACTTTGCATACCCTGAGGGACAGAGAGAAGAGCTGAGATCAGCGACCAAGGTGGAAGAACAGCACAAGAGGAAAATCGCAAAGAGATGCCAACCTCCTGCAGCTGGGAAGCATCTGACCCCACACTCCAATGGGCCATATGCCCAGTGTCCCTCCAGGACCCACCTAACCCAGCCAGTCCCATTTTTGGCAGTCTTGGTGGCTTTTTTTGCTCCACGACTCTCCTTCCTGCGCCGCCTGCAAGGAACTATCCTAGAAATACCAGAAAAATTCCACGGTCTCTCTGCAAACTCATGGATGTCCAGACTTAAGGAGCTTTGACCTGGGTTTGCATCTTGCCTCTGTACTGCTCGCTTCTTTTTTAATGATAGGGGAAAGCATAATAGTTTATTTTAACTATGAAATATATTGCTATATTATGATGGTTATGGTAACTTTCAATTATGGTTTTGTACCCAACACGGTTGTTAGCAGGCAGCAACGCCAGGCTGCTGCCAAAAATGTCTGTTTCTGAGTACAGCTACTACTGCCAGTGAGGATGGGGGACAGGGAGGCAGGGAGAGTTGCAGAACCTGAGTCATTGTCCTCTATCCCCTTTTGTATTCATTCCCATTACTTGGAAGCTGACCTCTAGCAGGTCTGGATCTGTGTGTAGCCCAATGGCACCAGAGCTTTGCTTCTCCGTAGGGAAAGGTCAGGCTCCCCTTTTTTCCCAGGTTCTGGAAAGCCATTCCCCCCAGGTTGTCTCCTCCAGCTGAAAGAGGGACTCCACTCCCTGGGCACAAGCTGTGCAAGAGTCAAACTTCCCCTTTTCCTCCAGGACAGAGGCTCTTGAGGAAGCAGTGGTGTGGAGCACATTTTCATAGAATTATGGAATCGTTAAGGTTGGAAAAGTCCTCTAAGAACATCAAGTCCAACTCTTAACCCAGCACCACCAAGCCCACCACTAGCCCATGTGCCCAAGTGCCACACACACAC
The DNA here is from genome assembly GCA_013397725.1 of Rhagologus leucostigma. Taxonomy (NCBI): domain Eukaryota; kingdom Metazoa; phylum Chordata; class Aves; order Passeriformes; genus Rhagologus; species Rhagologus leucostigma. Next base: position 71,109 of record VZTD01004060.1, read on the forward strand.
ACATCTTCTAAATTCCTCCAGGGATGGGGACTCTCCTCTGGGCAGCCTGTACCACAGCCTGACCACATGCAAGAAATTTTCCAAATATCCAACCTAAACCTCCTCTGGCACAACTTTCAGGCATTTCTCTTGTCCCTTCACTTGTTACCTGGGAGAAGAGACTGGGACATGTCCAGTTCACATTTCACACCCTGCACTGGGGAGCTGCAGCTTTTGCTCAGCCTCAGGGTATGATGGCATAGGAGGACAAAACCCTGAGCGTGAAAGAGAAATGAGACGAGTTTGCAGGGACTGCTTTGTCTCAGCCTTCTAGCTGGGAACAGGGTGCCCAGAGTTGTGTCTGCCCCATCCCTGGAAGTGTCCAAGGCCAGGTTGGATGGGGCTTGGAGCAACCTGGTCTAGTGGAAGGTGTCCCTGCCATGGCAGGGGGTGGAACGAGATGAGCTTTAAGTCCCTTCCAACCTGAACCATTCTGTGATTCAATGATTCTGTGATTCTATGGACTCCTTGAGCTTCAGAGAGCATCACTTCCTTACCTCCAACCCCTGAGCTGCTGGATCTGATCCCTACTGGATCATAAGTCTTAAACTGTTCTTTGTAGCCACACTTCGTCCTGGCCAATCTTCACACACAGAGCATGACATGTCCAGGAATGAGCAGCACCTGTGGGACCAATTCCTGCTGCTTTTGTCCAGAGAAAGTCTGAAAGTCCCTACACTGGCCCTTCCTGATCAGAGCTGCAGTCACTGCCATGCTGTCACTGTTACCACTGTCAGAGCTGTGCTGGTGGAAGGTCTCACCCTTCCAGGACAGTCAGACCCAGCACAGCCCTAGCAGCAATGAGCTGCCATGAGTTCTGGAGGCTCCTTGCTGGACCCCAGACCTGAAATCTCCCTGCAGAAACCAGCTCTGATGGAGGCTGGTTCTTCTGAGAGGCCAGGGCTGAGCCTCTGCTACTGCCAGCTAGGTCTGGGGCTGCCAGGGGATTCCTGGTCCTCTGCACCACTCTCCCTTGGGCTTCTCCTGCCCAGCATCTCCCAGCCAGCTCAGAGCCCTGTGCCATGGCCACCAGGTATGTTTGGTGGGGGGTGGTGGCGGTGATTGCTCAGCAGTTTGGGAAGGGGAAGACTGCTACCAGGCTCTGTACTGGTCTGAGCTTCTTCTCACCTGACTCCAAGCTCCCTCCCAAAAGATATCTAAAGGGTTCAAGGTTGTAGAGAGGGGCTTTTGCAGGAGAGAGAAAAAGCTTCTCCATGGCATTAGTTATTTCCCTATGGGATGAGCCACCTCAGAGCCCCATGAGACACCAGGCAGGGCTCCAGAACAACCTGCCCAGTGGGTGCTCTTGGCTGGGGGCCCTGGTGCTCTGGGTGCTGCAAGCTGTGCACCCAGCCCTGCTCCTTCTTCCACCCAAAGTGTTCTTCCCCCCGCTGGGGTCTCGGCACTGCCAATGCACCTGCCAGTGGGAGCTGCTTGCATGTCTCTGTGGTCAGGATCCAGCCCCAGGCTTACATTCCTCCTTCAGGACTGGTCTCTCAGCTGGGGGACAGGAGTGGGGACTGGCCTGTATGACAACAGCCTGTCCCCACAGCATTGCCATAAACTCGAGCTGTACCCAGAAACAGACATGTTTTAAACTATGGCTTTAACCTGTTCACTGTAAAAAGTGCCTTGGACTTTAATCTGAAGAGGTCAGTATCTAGAAGTATTTACCTGTGCGGGTGTGTAAGGATGCAGCTCTCTGTGCAGAGTTACACACACAAATATATGATCTATACGTACAGCTATCAGTGCCTCAGACCCTCTGTTCCGCAAGCCGTGGGAGCTCTTTTCTTTCTGCCACTGGGGCCAACAGTGGAGCAATGTTGGAGGCATTCCTGACACAGCGACCCCTTGCCGAAGAGAAACTTTGTGCCACGAGGGTTGTGCTGGGTCCAGTGATTCCCCTCAATGGTGCTGAGCTGTCCTGTTCATCCTCAGGAAGCAGCTTTGTGCTTCTCAGGGTCCATCTGTGCAGTTTGGGAAGACCCCAGTGAAGGGAATACATCCCTGTTACCTTGTGCAGAGCAAAGCTGAGGCTAGGGTCACATCTCTGGACCCCCCCCCCATGCCAGGAGCTGCTGGGCACTTTGTTTCCCATGATTTTTGGTTCCCATGTTCTTGGGCTGTGGCTCAAGAATGGAGTGTAGGAGGTTGATGGCATGGCAGATGCTCTTTCCTCTGGCTCTGCACTGAGGCTCCCCATGCTCACCCAACTCTGCTCAAACATCAGAGCTGCTCCCTCCAGTTCATCCCTCACCTCTAAAGAAACAAGGATAAAAGTTGTCTGAGGTGCAAAAGGGCACACAAATAACGTTCCCAAAGTAAGGGGAAGCTGGATCCTTTCCCAATGAGCACCACTCTGAGCCTTGCTCAGAGCCTGGCAATGGGGCACTGCTGGCTTCAGCTCACTCTGAAGATGGCAGGCTGAGGGACTGGTGCCCCAAATTCCACCCCCATATGTGGGCTAGGAGGATGCCAACAGGAACAACTCCCCTAGCTAAACATTCCTATGGGTCTTGTGGAGCCAGCAGAGAAGGAGGAGGAGGAAGGTGATGTGCAGTAGTTGAATTGTGATGAAGAGATAGATTGGGCTTTCTTAGTTTTGAGTTAATACCTCTAAGTCCTAAAAATACCTCGAGCAGTCCGGGGGACTCTCTGATAGGTGATTAAACCCTTGGAGCTTCATTTCCAGTATTAATGGCTTAGTGCAGCAGAGCCCCGCCGTACAAAGGCAGCTGTAGTTCTGCTACTGCCCATGAAGGCAAGGCAAAATGTGTTAAATCTTCATGTGCAGCATGAAATCTGTTTTTATTAATGGCTCAGGATTAAAGCTTCTCCAAAGAGAAAGGTAATAACGACCATAGCATGGATCTCCACCTCCCTGCGTCTGCCCTTCGCTTTCCCAGTCCCCCCAGGAGTGAGAGGAAGGAGGAGGATGCTGTTCGTGTGAAGGTCTGGGCATCTGTACCCAGCCCCGTGCAATGTGCCTGCAGCCGCGCTGGAATGTGCAGTGACAGGAGGGGAAGTGCACTTCCGAGGAAAAGAGGAAAAAAAGGAGAAAAAAAAGAAAAAATTAGCCATTGTTTTGCTAAACAGTTCCTTACTGGTACAACTTTTTATAAACAGTGGGGAACTACTGGCCTTCCACAAGGGAGAGGAAAACCCCAAGCAAGCAGCTCCACAGGGCACAGGTTTGAATCAGCATCTGCCTGCTGGGAGTGAGCAGGATGTGGGAGGTAGCTCCTGGGGGCGAGGGAGGAGGAGGCAGGGAACAGGGACTTTGGATCAGGCAGGCAACTGCTTTGGTGCTGAGCTATGGCCTCTATATGCTGGCATTTCCCCAGTCAGGAGCTGGGAGTCTCACTCCCTGCAGAGCAGCTTTTGCTTACAAGGGGGTGGGGTGGGTGGTGAGTGGGGAGGAGATGTGACTTCCAGCTGGGCAACCCAGATCAGGTCCCCCAGCTCTTGAACCCAGGAAGAAAAACATTCAGGAAACCCTCTCCTGCACTTGCTGCAGAGATAAAATGAGGTGGGGACCTGTCCTGTAGCTATTTCCATCTTGGATGCGCTCCTTTTCCAAGGTAAAATTAAGGCTGCTCTGCTGCTAATTCATCTACCCAGTCTTGGGATTCCTGGCACCAACGGTCTCATTCATTACTGTTAATTGTCAGTGCAGTGGTGTGAGGTCTGCAGGCCAGATCACGCCTTCCAAGCAGTGTGGGTAACATCAGCCAAACATCTTGGCACCATGAAAACAGCTCCTGAGCCCTCATAAGCCCAGAGGGGTGCCCCAGCTCTTGCTACAGGCCATTCCAATGGGATTAGTTAACCGCTGGACCCTGTGACAGTGCCACTTTTGCAAGGCCCCCTGCCCAGTCCTGAGAGCAGGGCTGGGGCTACATGCAAGAGCTGGCAGGGTGCTTTTTACCTTCTGAGCTTCCTTGCTCAGCCACAGCGTTTGCATGTCAGCTTCCTCTTCTCTCCCTGTAATTCCTGGAAGCACCCACAAAGGATGGAGCTGCCTGATGAGAGGCCAGGCTAGTGTTAATAGCATTTGTGTCTCTTTACGTGTTAAATGGATGGAAGAAGTCATCTTGGTTTCCCAGAGACTGCTGGCCTGGTGCTCGCACCTTAAGAAAGGTTTTTCAGCAGGGACTGGCTGGAAAATGACACTTTGCTACTTAAATGATTATTTTGGGGTTTCCTGCTGGGGAGCAGTCACTGTGTTGGAACAGCAGCAGCCATCACAAGCCACTTGGTGGTGGGGGCTTTCCTACAAAACCCGCAGACAAGTTGTCACTTCATCCATGATGGTATTTCACTAACCCAGGGCCAGGAGTGGGGTCCAACTCCTGGGTCTGCTGGGGGGAAGCTGTGAGGGGACAGGTGAGCCCCCACAGCCACCCTGCATCAGGGGAAGCCCTTGCACATGTCACAAGGACCAAAGAATCAAAACCATAAGGTGGCATTTCCAAAAGCACTTGAGATGTGACCAGGTGCTGCAGGGGATGAGGTTTGGCATCGCCACCTAACCTGTACCAGCCAGTGCACAACCTGGTTTAAGGGAATCACAGATTGGTTTGAGCTGGGAGGGACCTTAAAGCCCATCTTGTCCCCCCCCCTGCCATGGCAAGGACATCTTCCACTATCCCAGGTTGCTCCAAGCCCCGTCCAACCTGGCCTTAGACACTTCCAGGAATGGGGCAGCCACAGCTTCTCTGGGCACCCTGTGCCAGGGCCTCACCACCATCACAGGGAAGAATTCCCTCCCAGTATCTTATCTGCTTTCTGGCAGTGGGAAGCCATTCCCCCATGTCCTGTACCTCCAGACCTTTGACCAAAGTCCCTTTCCGACTCTCCTGGAGCTCCTTTAGGCACTGGAGGGGGCTCTAAGGTCTCCTTGGAATTTTCTCTTCTCCAGGCTGAACTCCCAGCCCATCTGCAGTGCAGAGGTGCTCCAGCCATGGAAGCATCTTTGTGGCTTCCTCTGGAATCTCTCCAGCAGCTCCATGTCCTTATGTTGGGGCCCCAGAGCTAGACACAGCCCTGCAGGTGGGGGGTCTCCAACCCATGCAAGGGTTTGGACATCCAGTCAAAATTTAAGAGGTAAAAAGCAGAGAAGCCATTTCACTGCAAAGGAAGCTGAGCTCTTTCCCATTTTAAAAATAACTGGATTTGTGGGAGAAGTGGTGAGCAGTTCCCAAGTGAGGTCAGGCCCAGGCACAGAAATCCCTGTGAAGTCTCAGTTACTCCAGTTAATCCCAGCCAAGTCCCTTGCTGCAGCTCAGTGTGCAACAGACATTGACATGGTTGGCTCTCCTTCATCCTGCTCTTGCTGCCTTGAAGAAAGTTGTAGGAGCTGGAGTTTGCCCCCGTTCCCAGGTGTAGAAGAGGCACTGTCAGCTTCGCGTGGTTCCCTGAGGTTCCTCTCCTCCCTCCACGCCAAGCTGTGCTGGTACAGGGCCAGGGAAGATGCTGCTTTCTCCAAAGCTGGCACTGAGTGCTGGTTGAGTGCAACAGGTTTTGTTCTAATTAAAGAGGAATCAATTAAGCTGCAAGATATTCAGCCACCTGGTGCTTCTGACTATTTTTTCCTCCTCCTTCTCTTTTTTCCTTAACGTGCTGCTGCTGCCTCTAGGGAAGCCATGAATGAAGCAAGACATGTTCCAGTTTCTTGCTTTCTTTTAGATTAAAAAATGCTGTTTGGGAGGAAATCTGTGCACGCCAACCAATTACAGTGTTGTACATGTCCCTGTGATCTGCATCCGGCATCTCCTCTGCCATCCATTACTCCCTCCAGCCAACCCTCCTGTGTCTCCATCAGCACATGGCACTGACTCCAGCAGCAGTCAGTTCGTGCCGCATGAAAAAAATTATCTGCAGCAAATAAAGAAAAAGCAGTGAAAGAGGTGTAATGGAATCTCATGGGAGGCACGAAGGAGTCCTACATGCAAGGAAGTCCTTCGGAGACCCAGCTGTGCCACGCTTTTTCCTGTGAGATGGTCCATTAGAGTCTCTCTGTGCTCAATAGCACATATATCAAGAGGAGTGGAGAGCAGCAGCTGCTGCCTTGGGCAGTCCCTGGAGTTTGCTGAGAACTGAGCTTGAAGAAAAAGCAGGGGTCAGCAAGTACCTCAAGCAACACAGGTAACACTCAGGCACTGGAGTAGTGATGAGTGGCAAGGGAGTAGTGGTGGAGAGGTCTGTCCAGGGTGCATGTGATGCTTTTACACTCAGGTCAATGCTTTTCTCCTCAGGTCAATGCTTTTCCCACCATGGCTCTGCCTCAGGGATGGATTGTGAAATCCTTTCGATTTGTCTGAGCATATGATAAAGCCCTCTTGCAGATAAATCAGATTTAATATTAAATATGAAAGGGCAAAAAGGGGAACCTGGGCTTGGATGGTGATGTAAAGGTCACAGAAAGGAGTATTAATGCCATGTCAACTGACGCATTCTAGGAAGATCTTTGAATTCTGGCTTTAGGAAGGATTCATTAATTCAGCTGATTGACTCTGGGAACCACTGCATCAGATGTGCTAAGAGCAGTGATAGGAACCCCCTTCTCCATGCTAGTCCCCCTCCAAGAACAAGTTGGGTAGTTCGCAGTCTGTCTAGGGTCCCCGTCTGACCTCCTGCAGCAATGCTTTGGCCATCACCTGAGTCGACGCCTTGGTAAGGGAGAGGCTGACCAGCCTGGAGCCGTGCCAAAGAGACACCGACATCTGAAGCATGCTTTGAGTGGCCAGTCTCTCCACAGCTCCTTTCCAAGCTGAAGGAGCCCCTGGCCATCATGACACTGGGAGGGAGGAGCCCAAGGAGCCCACTCCAGGGAAGATTTGGCCACATATGCTGTGATGGCTCTAAAACCACATGGAAAGAGCCCCTGAGCATCCAAGAACTTGAAGTGAAGGCGGTGCTCACGTGGCATGTCCTGCCATACAGGTGGCTGAGCCACAGTCTGTCTCCTCCTGCCTTTTTTCAAGGGTACCTTTTGTACCAGACAGAATAAAACCGTGCTGCTTCCCACCACTGCAGCTGCCGTGGGAGTCAGCACACTGGCTCCTACTGCTGCAGATGTGCCAGGCCTACCTGCCTTTCACTGCTGGGCTGCTCTGCAGCTTTGAGCCATGGGAGCATGCTGTCCATCCCTGGAGCACACTGATGCCTGAGGGGGATGAGTATCACATAGACAGAGGTGTCGGGAGGCCCCCCTCCCCTCTGCTCCACACTGGGAGCTCTCAGGATGAGTAATCCCTGCTTGATGTCTTGCAACCACAGACACGGCAGCTGCTGGGGTTGTACCAAAGCTAAGGTTCACTCCTTCGCTGAGTAGCAAGGCAAAAGCTTGTGCAATGATAGTTCTGCTGCTTCCCCAGCTGGGAACCTGTCTGTTGGGAGCAATAGAGAGCAAAGCAGGGGGAGAAGTTCCTTTCTGGAATGCAGCTCCTTGCTCTGGTGCCCATACCAAGGCAGCAGGCTCAGAATGGGGCAGCATCTCCCATGAATTACCTGCTCCATGTTTATAGGTACCATAAAAATTTATTGAAAGAAAATAAAGCATTTTTTCCCTCCTAGGGGAACAGATGCTCTGGAGTTATGAAGATTTTCCATTTCAGTTCCCAGCTGTACATCTGCAGCCAGACTGGAGAAAGTGCAACGCTTGAAAGGACGTGGGAACCAGCTCAGCCAAGTTCCTCACTCCACATATGAAGAGCCTGGAGTGTTTGATGGGCACTTCTGCAAGGAGGCCAAACCCTAATTGCAACTCTTACCAGTAGTGTGAGAGCACAGCATGGCCCTGAGGCAGAGAGGATGAGACACCAGCACGGCAGGTGATAAACCACCGCTCCCAGGGCTGCCTTCCCTTAGAAACCACCATCAGCTGATTAAGAAGTGCAAATCTCTCATGTAGGAACAGGCTGCCTGCAAGAGCAAGGAAGTGATATTTTAGTGTGTCTAATAAAGGAGTTTAAAATGAAACTCTGCAGAACAATAGCCTGAGCTGAGAACTGGCATCCGAGCAGAAAGTCAGGCAGGGGAGCTATGCCACAATTTATTTCCTCTCCTTTCATTTCATAAGAGGGAAGCAAATCAAAGCAGACACCTGAGGCATCTCTGGCTGACGCTGGAGATTTAGTGAATGCTGCCATCCTGTGGGGAAGCCTCTGCTCAGGGAAAGTGGGAGGTTTGGGGCAGCCCCCAAAGAAGCAGGGGAGCAGGATGAGTCCCAGCATCCAAGGGCAAGTAATGGAGCTTTCTCCATGTTCCACTAAAATCAGCCAGGCAGCCTCAGGTAAGCTGGTTATCAGCTCCTTATCTCCACCACAAACTGACTTGTTTTCCAACGACTGTGATCTCCAGAGGCTGCAGGAGCTTCTCTTACGGCCAAGCAGATGCCACGGCTGTGCTAATGCTGGGACTTCAGCAGCTGGAGGTCTCCTGGTCTCCCAGACCGTTCCTATAGAAACAGGTTGGGAGTCTGCCAATTTTCCATAAAGAAGGAGAAAGGAGAATGAGCTTGTATGGATGAAGTGGCTGTTTGTCACATTTAGAGTGTTGCAATGCAAAAGGATACATGGCCCCACAATGCCAGCAACACATGATTTCATGAGCAGCCTATGTCACGCCAAGGCAGCGGACAGCAGCGCTGGAACCTTCCCACTCTATCTTCACAGCAGCCAAGATAAATCATATCCACCGAGCCTGGGGCAAAGCTTGGGAGTGATCACCAGCAACTAAAACGGAGTGAAAAAAAGAAAAAGAACAGATCGAGGAGTCGGTAGTTGTGTGCTCTGTATGCTGTGGAGTCATTTGTTCTTCGGTGAAGTGAGTGGGAGACACTGTTTATGTGGACTGTGACCCCCATGTTTGATGGTATGCCATGAGCCTCATCCCAGGCAGGAGTCTTCGTGCTCCCAGATCCTCCTAGGAACAAAGATGTGACAACTTCAGTGAGTGTGCGGGGTTCTTTTTCAGCCAAGAAGTCTCTCCATTACAGAAAAAAAACCCACACCAAAACCACACTACGACACACAATCCCCAAAATCTCTAAATCCAGAAATCATCTGAAAAAAAAAAAAAACCCCTGAAGAATCCACGACCTCCACTGAACATGAGCAGCAGCTGAGCCTGGCAATTCTAGGGTCTGACTCACCATTTCCGCACCCTGCCACTACTCCAAGTTCATTGAAATGCCTTTGGAAAGCTGTAGGGAAGAGGCCACAGTGGGTATAGGGTCCTCACCGAAGGCACTTACAGCTACCACTCCACTGGGACACACAGAGCTGCTGGTGAGGACCAGGGTGTTCTGAGGAGCTTGTCTTTGTATGTTTTGTCCATTCATGGACAAAGGTAGATGGACCTCTAAAATTCATCCAGAACCCATGCCCATCCCCCCCAGCTCCCTCCACACCCACCACCCTGGCAGAAGACGGTCTGCGGACTCCCAATTGATGGTGCTGGATGTGATAGTTGCTTACCGGTTGTACTGCAGCAACAGAATTATAGAATTTCAGATTTGTTGAGACTGAAAAGCCTTCTAAGATCATTGATTCCAGCCATTGATTCCCCATCACTGCCAAGGCCACCACTAACCCATATCCCCAAGTGCCCACTCCATTTTTGAGCACTTCCAGGGATGGTGACTTCATGGGCAGCCTGTTCCAGTGCCTGATTACCCCTTCCATAAAGAAATTTCCCCTAATAGCCAATCTAAAACTGCCCTTGTGCAACCTGAGGCCACTTTCTTGTGTCCTGTCACTTTTTACCTGGAAGAAAAACCTGACCCTCACGGCTGGTCCATACATGCATCTAATAGCTCAGCTCCCAAGCCTCTTGGTTATGATCCATACCCACAAGTATAAATACCACAGTGCCCACTGCCCAAGGTGCAGCTCCCGGACGGCACTCACTCAGATCCCTGTGCCAGATGGTAAATGACACACAGCTATCGATGCGCACGGTGGAGCAGCAGACAGGAACAATCTGCTCTCTGACGGTAGTTTTCTAACTCACACGATCCAGATGGTGTTTGCCTGGGAAAGGGAGCATCCACAGGCAGCAAGGACTGTGCCTGGTTTGGGATTAGGGGGGGGAATATCTCCATTTGCCTGGAAAGAACCTGGGACAGGGTGGAACGTGACTTGCTGCACCTCTGGCATTAAAATCATGATTTAAAATGGGGATGAGGGGAGTCCCACAGGAAGTGGGAAGCCTATGGAAAAAGAGGAGCCCCGCTGGGGGAGACCATGGTGAGGACCACAGGGGGCTAAGGGAGCTCCAAGGGAGAAGGAGGGCCCCGAAGGACACAGCAGAACCCCACCACAGATGGAGGGCCCATAGGAAATGGGTGTCCCACGGGTCATGGGAGGGGCCCATGGATGACGGGAGAAGCCCCCTAGTCCTGAGGACACCCTGGCACGGCGGGGCACTGGGGGGACACCCACACGCAGCGACAAGCAAGGCGCACGCGCGGGGGGATGGGGGAGACGACATCGGAGACGCATGGGCAGTAGCGCCTATGCGCGCCGCCGCCTCAGGCGAGCGCTCCCCGTGCGGCGGGTGATGCCCTGGGACGCAGCGGGAGTGGCGCTGCCTTCCAGCCGACGGAGTGGGGCGGCTGTGCCGCCTCTCCCGCAGCGGAGCGGGCGAGCCGGGCCCGCTGGCCCCGCGGCGCCGGCACAGCCAGGCGCTGCCCGCACAAAACATGGCCGCCGCACCTTGCCCCGAGGAAACATGGCTGCCGCGCGGCTCCTTGCATCCTGCGCAGGCGCTTGGGGTTCGCGTGCGTCATCACCATGCGCCGGCAGCGGCGGCAGCGGCAAGGTAAAGGGGCGCGAGGAGGGGGTGGCCGTGGGCCGGGTTTGGGCCTTGACGGGCCTTCGTCGGTCTCTCCCGGCCCGCGTGTCCTGCAGCGGCTGCCGGACCCGGGTCTCCAGCGCAGGCAACCCCGCGGGCCTCCGGAATGCGGCGTGACCATGTCCTGGCTCTCCAAGGGCCCTGTCGGGGCCGGGCTCCATAGGGCGGGACGCGTAGAATAAAACGTTCTTCTCGACTCCCGGCTTTCGCTGCTCGCCGCCCTGTACCCCAGCCCGCCCCCCCGTACAGTGCCCTCCGGGCTCAGGGGCCTCGCCCTCGTGCTCGCGGTGCCGTCACTCCCGCCGTGGATGCGCGGGCCCGGGAACGTGGTTTGGCATGGGTGCGGGTGGCACCCGTCCTGCCGTGGTCCGTGGGTCTCCTCTGGGGGTGTAGTTGAAGGTGACAGGTGTTCCCGCAGCCCCTCTCCAAGCCAGGGGAGCAGCCCCTCCTCTCGTGCGGACCAGGACCCCGTCCCGGCGGCTACTCGTGAGTGACGGGGCTGCAGCACCATACGGACCGGGGGAAGGAGCTGCCCTACTGGGTTCGCTTTCCCGCCCCTGGTTCCGCCGCTGGTAAGGAACCTCATGATTGCTCCCAAAGCCGAGAGCGTGTCTGGGAAAGCCCGAAATCCGGCCAGCCGCCGCTGCGAGCTCCCGGGGCGGGGCGGAGCGACTGCTGCGGGAAACGAAACTGAAACGGAGCTCGGAGCCATCTTGGCGGTTGCTCGGTGCCGCTCCGCGGGGACGCGTTCTGCGGGTCGGGGTTTCTTTTTTCCATATATTTTCTCATAAAATATTTTCTCATAAAATAATTTGGCGTACGGACGAGACTGAGGTAAGAGCGTTTTTTTCAAACCCCTCTTCCTATTTCTGCCCTGCCCTTGGCTCAGGTAACACTTGTAAAACGAGGTCACCGAGCAGGGGGGCAGCAGTGGGGCTCCCTCGTAGCTGGGGAGGTGGGAACCCGTCGCGCTGCACTCAGCCTCCCCATGTTTATTGTAAAAATAAGTCCAGGTGGTGGCAGCCGAGTGCAGTTGTTTAATGAAGGGGAAATTTTAATTGGCCTTGAGTTGTGTTTGGTGAAGATGGGGAGCTTTATAAAGGTGAGACTTGCATCGGGAAAACTATCTTAGTGACGATAGGTGCCTTAAGGAGGTCACGGAGGAGCAGGCAGAACAGGGACCCGGCAGTGTGTATCATGTTCCGTGTCTTTATCCTCTCAGTTTCGCAGCAAGTGTTATCAGAGAATTAGAATATGCTGGGCTGGATTCCTTACTTTTAAAAAGCATATTAATAGTTTAGTCTTACATCCTGTACCCCAGGGGGGCAGCACGACTATGTGTGATAGAGTGAAATTTGGGCTACAATCCAAAAAAACTTGTCGTACTGTTGCGAGCTGCACACCTATGCAGTTTCTCTGCATGTTATCACTTTCATTCCCCTGTCATGTGATGCTTTACCTCTACAGACCACGTAGTGTCCAGGGAGAAAAAGACACTTGGGATTTCAGACTGTTTTGGCCATGAATCTGAAAATAATTGCAAGCCTGTTGCAGCTCTGTTCTGTGTAACCATGCAAGCTGCTCCAGCTCCCTGTGCTGCTCCAGCTCACCTCCTTGCACTCCTTTACCTCCCCATGCCCCCGTTTCTCAGACTCCAAAGTAGGTCTGAGATTCTTCTCTGTCTTGGGGCAGGGGAGTGGAGCTTGCTGTGTTTCAGGAGTGCATCCTGAACAGGCCACCCAGCCCTGTGGTGGAATCAAGTCTAACAGGGAGCAGAGGGCTGCTTGTGTCAAAGCTGCTTCTCGTGATTGACTTCACCTGCAATTTGGGGCTGCTGGTTTTCTGCTGGGCAGCCAGAGTTTGCTGTTTGTATTTACAGGACTGATTTAGACTCCTAGAAAAGTAGAAAAAAAAATTGACAAGGGAGAAGATGCTTGAAATGCCTCAGTAGCTGAGAAGCTGTTTAAACTGCATTTCTGAAATCCTGTAGTTGTGTAAATACGTTCTGAATTCCTGTGTTTTTTCTCCTAAGGGCGGGAAAGTGTGGAGTGAGTGACGGCTCCTCTCCTGGCTCATCAGCAGCCTGGTTCCCACACGTGTCCCAGGAGTGCGCTATGATCAGAGGTGCTGGGCGAGGCAGAGGCTCGTATCTTACCCAGTCAAGACGTAACTGCCCCAACACTAATCGAGGTTTTTTTAACCACCCTCGTACCCCAAAAGAAACTAATCAGGAAACCTTTTTACACCAGCAGTTCCTAACAGAGCAGGACGCTGAAGTCTCTGTATTGCAGGGGCAGGGATCACACAAGGAGTCGCGCACCAGAGGCGGGCGAGCTGCAGCACCCGCTCCTGCAGACAGATGTCAGCCCAGCTTCAGCAGGGCTGGAGGGCGTAGGTTCTCCAGCCAGCATCCGTGGGTTGAGACTTTGCCTCGGTATTGTCCTCCGCAGTATCATCGTCAGGAGAACTCGAGGAGAGAATCTGACGCTGTGAGGCTGAATTTCCAAAGACTGTCTCTTGCTGGGCAAGACTATGAACAAGAAATTCTGACTGTTTTCAGGCAGCTTGGGGAGGGGAGGACTTGCACGGCTAATGATCTCGCACGTAAACTTAAAACTCAAAAGAAGGAGGTCAACCGTGTTTTGTATAAACTCCTCAGAGAAGGCAAGTTGCACAAAGGGGGAGAGACACCACCACTGTGGAGAGTTGCCAGCCCCAGCTCAGGGAGAGAAAGAAGCCCTGCTGACCACAGTGCCAGTTGCACAGACCCAGCTTGTGAGAGCAGAGGAGGTGAGCGGAGCACACTTGGCTCAGGAGACACAGAGATGGCTGAGACAAAGGAGAAAATCTGCAACTATTTGTTCAGTGTGGTGGAAACAACAGCACTCAATCTTGCCAAAAACATTGGGTTTTCAAGGGCCAAGGATGTTAATGCATTTCTTAGCGCTCTGGAAAAGCTGGGGGATGTCCACAAGCAGAATGCAACTCCACCACGATGGTCCCTGACAGACAGGAAACGCGAGAGGATGCAGATGAGGCTGAAGGCCAGCACAATAATGCAAGTGGCAGATCCCACACCTCCTGAGTCGAATCCTCCCTCTTCTTTTGTCCCTCCATCTCCCCAGGGGATGACTGCAGCTTTGCCAGCAGTGATGGCATCAGAAGAAGAAAGTGTAGACAATGGGCAGCAGCCTTTGGGGCAAACTGGTCAGGGCAACGTCAGTGACACAGAAGCAGATGCATCTGAGGACACTAAGCCTGAATTCTCCAGTTTGAGTAATTATGATAACTCAGAAAACAGCAAGTGGACCACAGATGATATCCCAGATAATCTGAACGCTATCAACAAGCAGCCTGATAAGTCAGAATGTATCATGAATTCTCAGTCTTCCCCCAGTTATGCTGCCCAGTTTGAAACTGCTTTTCCATGTACGCCTGTAGAGAAACTGATAGCTTGTCAGGAGAAGAACCCAGTGAGTGGCCTTACTGAATATTCCCAGTACACATACCAACACTGTGATTTCATCATGCTGGAGCAGAATGGACCCTCTCATGAGCCACGGTAAGAAAATGTCCTACCTTTTCTGAGCTCTTTTTCTTTAAAATTATCTAACTTCAACTAAGTTCACCCACTCAGCTGTTCTGAAGGGGCCTGCTATTAATGTTTCTTTCGTTTCAGAAGGATTAGCCTAGTTGATTCCTTGCATCAGCTTAAAAAATAAAACAAGGCTGAAATTTAAACCTAGGTAGCCCAGTTTTGGCAACCCTGCTCCTTGTTCTGAGCAGCAAAGGTGGGATTAATCTCTTCACTAGGTCCCATCTCAATTACTTGCCTTCAGTTTGATCATATAGGGGGAAACTGGTATTTCTAAACTGCTCTCACCCTGAAAATGGTGTAAAGGGAGCCCAGAACAAAGTCTTTGAGTGCAGGCATCTTGAGTTAGACAAGGTGGCCCCGCTCTGGACGTTTCTGTGTTGTAGCATGTCAGAGCAGATTCTGTGAGCTGAGCATGTGGTATGACACTGGAGTTGGCCAAGTCAATCTCTGGAGTCCTGCTTTCCCTTGCAGAATCATGGCTGTTACTGAGCACCAGCGAGACCGTGAAAAGCACCGTATGTGCCACACTGGAATATGTCAATAGATTCGCTAGATGGGAAAATTGGCCTAATTTCTAAAGATGGAGTCCCAGGGTTTTGTTGTTTTGGGGTTTTTTTAAGAAGGGATCTGAATGGATTCAGCACCATAATCCCTCTCCAGATCTGGTCTCCTTGGAAGCAGGTTTCCAGGTCTGGAGGATGGAAGATAAACTTGTTTGTTAGAGTTCACAGGAATAGGGGAGGCAGAAATGTCAAAGGCAAGAGCTTTATGTGAAGCAGCACCTTTCTAAGATGGTGTGAATGCCCTGGATGGCCACAGAGAATGCCAGAGGGAGGAGTGACCCCAAATGACTAGGTGCAAATGAAACAGTGCAGGCTGCTTTTGAGCTTTCTTATTCCTGGGCAGGAGCCACAACAGAGCTGCTGCATGCATACAGCCATTACCTGTTCCTGGCACCTGTGGTGGAACAAGGCAGTTCATCCTGTTCCTTCAGAACAAAACGTGGAGCTGCTCCTCGTTGTGAACAGCTCTGGAAATGCAATGAAACAAGGCCCAGATGCAGTGCTGTTCGGGTACCCTTGGTATTTTTGTCTTCTGCACATGGCAGCCTGGGTTTACTCTCCAGCGAGGAGCTGGCTGCTTCTTCTCCCTTGAATTCCAAGAGCAGCCTTGCTTGCTCTGAGAAGACCACGGTTCTGCTTCTCAATTTACCCTTTTGGTTTTATCTTTCAAAGGTTTAAGTTCCAGGCAGTGATTAACGGACGCCGATTCCCACCAGCAGAAGCAGGGAGCAAAAAATTGGCTAAACAGGAGGCAGCAGCTAACGCGATGAAGGTCCTGATGAGTGAAGCGGAGAACGGAAGGCGTGGTGGAATTAAATGTGAAGAGCCGTTTCCCTCCGACAGCTCGGAACCAGAATTGGTGAGTCCTGTTTCCTTTACTTCGTGAGGCTGCTCAAACAGTGCTGAGTCTGACACTGATTGCCTCCATCTTCTTCTGTAGCCTTTTCAGCTGGAGCCAGAGCTGTCATCTGCAGCAGCTCACCTCAACCTGCTTCCTGGGAAGCACCCTATTAGCATATTAATGGAGTATGGTCAAAAATCAGGGAACATAATTGAATTCCAGCTGCTCTCTCAGGAAGGCCCACCTCATGATCCTAGGTATGGCATATTCTTGTCAGCTTTGAGGGAGGGTGGAAACTCTTTCTTCACTGTCCTTCCCCTTCAGCATGCTGCCCACCATCCCTGGATTTGTCACTGGCCTAGCTGCTCCTCTTATCCAAGGATTCTAGGCATGGCTCATCGAAGACATCTAGTTCCAGAAAGAGACCCAAAGTGATGCCCTTTCTCAGAGAAAGGACGCTGTTTCTTCTGCCAGAGCAGGAGTGGGTTCCAGTCCTGTACCCTACCTGGCAGTGCTCTACTGGGAGTGTTTAGGGCCATCTCAGTAGATTTCAATTGCAGATAAATTAGAGATAACCCAGAGGGATTTACCTGGAATTGGGAGATGGGGATAATAACCGGATTGACACACCTGTGGTTAACACTTTTCATGTACTGTAATGTCCTGTCAGGTTCAGCTACTGTGTGAAAATGGGTGACCAAATTTTCCCTGCTGTGGTAGGAAACAGCAAGAAGGGAGCAAAGCAAATGGCAGCAGAAGTTGCTGTGAAGATTCTTTCTGGAGAGTCTGTACCCCACATCTTGCCTGAACAGGTATAAAGAGCTTCTTTATAAGACCCAAGTGTTTTGATTTGGGTGTTCCCCCGTTTTATTTCCTATTCTGCTGGATTTTGCTCCACAAGGTCATATGGGGCAGAGGTTTGCTCCTGCTCTTGGCCTGTGCTAAATGCAGCTGCTCAGTGTTTAACAGCCTTCTCCTGTCTAACTCTGCTCTAGCCTGTTGTGAAGCCCCACAGTGACCAGTCCATGCACAATATCAGGACTCCAGATGAATCCAAGGTGGTGAAAACAAAGGGCGTTGGGGAGCTAATCAAATATCTTAACGTCAATCCTGTCAGTGGCCTGCTGGAATATGCCCGTTCCAATGGGTTTGCTGCAGAGTTCAAACTCATTGACCAGTCAGGACCTCCCCATGACCCCAAGTAAGTAGTGGCATCTGGGAGAAGGAAATTTTGTACTGCTGCTGTTGTCCTAGAAAAAGAGCAGAAAGCTCAAAATTGCCGATGCCTTTTGAGATGGTAACAGGGCTAGTTGCTGCCTCTGGCAAAACTTGTCCCTCTGATTCCCTCTTCTCTCCACTTAGAGAATGTAAAAACCAAACTGAAATCCACAGGTTTCTTGGTTTCTTTATAGGTTTGTCTATCAGGCGAAGGTTGGAGGCCGCTGGTTCCCAGCTGTAACTGCACACAACAAAAAGCAGGGCAAGCAGGAGGCAGCTGATGCAGCGCTTCGAGTCCTGATTGGGGAATCGGAGAAGACTGAGCGCATGGAAGGGATGAATGTTACCGAGGTAAATCTTCTGCCGAAGTTGGGATTGTGTTTGTAGCCCTGCCTATGCTCCTTCTTTCACTCCAGCAGAAAAATGCCTTCAAAATCAACTGTGATCCCTTTGTTCTCTGCAGCTGTAGATAACCTGATGTGGTTTTCCTGAAGTGGGTTAGATGTTTCCTCAGAGCGCAGGCATACCCTTCTGTCCTATGGGCCTCTGCTTTAGGGCTAAATTGTTATCAGATTCTTCCACAAGCTACTGGAATGTGTTCCTGCAGTAGAGTAGGAACATGTTTATTTTAATTATGTTATTATTTTTAATATGCTTATTTTAAATTATTTTAATTATTACTTCTTCCAAATTTCTTCATACTGCATTAAAAATTGTGTGTCAGCTCAAAAAACTTACGCATCAGATAAACACAAAGCTCTGGTTGTGTCAGGATGGCTGTCCCAAACCTGGGCTGATTTAAATCACGCTTAAGAGTGCTGTGATCTCTGAAAAGCCTCGTTCCAGGCAGCACAACTGAGCACAGCAGCTGGGGCTCTAAAAAGCAAAGCCATCAGGGAGGATTTGTCAGTCAGCAGTGCTGGAGGAGGTGAGTTGGTCTGCACTGGGAATGACTGTGCACTCTCCTCACAGGCAGCGAGAGGAGGAATTCCTCCAAAGCCAGGAACAGATTTCCTTGGCTGAGTCTCTGGAAATAGGCAGGATGGTTTTGTTCCTTCTTGCTCGGAATTTTTCCTGGCATTCTCAGGAGGCCACTCCTCAGCCCGTGTCACTTGCTGCCGGGAAGACAGCTTGCTGCTGTCTCTAGTGTGGCCAAAGCGGAACTCAAAGTCTTGGATGAGGTTTTCCCTTCCCAGAAATACCTAGAAGAACTTCACCCGCCCCTTGACACAGCACTGGCTAAAGCTCAAAGTTTTCTATGTTCTTCCTTCTGCTTGGAAAGCTGTGCTTCAGGTTGGCTCATTCCTGAGCTGTGTTGTGTGACCTGCTCATGGTCTGTGCTGTTATGTCCCCATCCCAGCTCCCTGTGAGCGGCAGCACCCTACACGATCAGATGGCCATGCTGAGCCACCAGCGCTTCAACACCCTCACTGCTCGCATCCAGCACAGCCTGCTCGGGCGCAAGATCCTGGCTGCCATCGTCATGCGGAAAGGAAATAAGGGCTTGGGAGTGGTGGTCAGCATCGGAACGGGTATGAACAGCTTCTTCCAGCACAGTGAACTCTCGCTTCCATGCTAGATTTCCTTGTCAGCCACAGCTCAGAAATGGCTGTTGCTGTAGGCTTCTTCACAGAGGGCACAAAACGTTCCCGGGGCTCACATGGTGTCACGAGTGATCTGGTTAGAGAGAGAGAGAACAAAGCGAATGTGCCTGCAGCTATATTGCTCTTAATCTTCGCTTGCATTGCTGCGTGCCACTCTGTGCATCAGAGCATGGGTTCTTCTTGTGCTACAGCACTCAATCTCCCAGTTTCTCGCAGCTGCACGTACCTTATCTTCCTCCCTACTTCACTGCCAGGCTTCTACCAGGAGTGATGGGCTGAAAAGCCCTCGGGAAGGTACAGTCCCTGAAAACTCACAGCAATTTAAGTCTCTCTGTCCCTAAAATGATGTCCCTTTATCTTCTTAACTGCTTGTGATAATGATTTAATAGGCAGTATGCTGGTGCTGCTGCTGCTCAGGAGCCCCAAGAATTAAGATTTCCTCCCTCTGTCTCTGAAGCCGTCTTGACTTTGACACCTGCCCTATTATTTAGTTCTTTGTTTGTTTGTTTGTTTCAGGTAATCGCTGTGTGAAAGGAGAAGAGCTAAGCTTGAAGGGGGAGACAGTAAATGACTGTCATGCAGAAATCATTTCTCGAAGAGGCTTTGTGAGGTGAGAAAAGAGGAAACGGAGAGGAAAAGGGGAGGGGCCTGCCAGGAGCTGCTCACCCATTCTGGAGGGGTGTATCTGAAACACACCCATAGTTCTTTGCTGTGCTGAGAGATGCTGTGATCCTCAGACACTGTTTACCCATTTGTTGTTAAATAGAGGGAAGTTATTTCTGATAAGAAGGGGCTGTACCTGAATGATGCCCAAATAAGTACTGAATGGGGGACTTGCCAGGAGCCCAAGGGCTGCATCTGATGTACTTAATATAAAGCCTCCTGCCAAGGCTGCTGGGCTGACGCGCAGGCCGTTCTCCAGCCTGAGCACAGCTCCTGCCATGCCAAGCCACTGCAGGCTTGGTCTCCTGGCCTTTCTGGGTCTGGGCGTAGAAGGATTCAGGAAAAAACATAACTGCATATGTTTGCTTTAATAAGTCAGCAGTCCTTTCTCAGAGGTTGGAAAGGGTTTTCCCAACTAAACTGCACGATCCTTTCCTGTCACCTCCCCTCCTCCACCGTGGCACTTTTTAGTTTTTGAAACCTGAAGTGAGATGAAGCTGGACTGCTTGGTTAATGTCTGTCTTTCAGTTATGAACAAAAAAATCAGCTGCTTCCTTCAAGCCTTTATGTGCTGCCTCTGTGCTCTGCATTCCTCAGCAAGGGAAAGCGTGTAGGGCAGGTCCCTGGGAAGTGATGAATCAGGATTGCATCTTGCTTACTGTCTGTTTCAGCTGTTAATCTTGACAGCAGTGGCTGCTCTGGCACAGCAGAGTGAACTCTGCCTCTGCTTGCAAAATCAGTCCTTGCACAGGCTCTGCTCAAGGACTCTCTGGGAAGCTGCAGTTTTTCTTTAGTCCTTGACACGATGTTGGAGACCTCAGGGTTTTCCCTGGCCAGAAGTGGCTGTAAAACACCCCATCACTGTAAACAGATCATGGGCTCATTCTAATACCACTTGAATTCAGCTGCCTGCAGGGTTGTTTACATTTAATGCAAACTTGCTGCTGACTAAAGGTGCTGGTTAACAACCTTGAAGTCTTCTTCACACTGGGATCAGATGCATGCAAGCAGCACCCAACCAGGCTCCTTCTTTTCTCCTGCCAGTGCTTCCCTCTGCTTCCTGGACAGGATACTGCTTTTCTACTGCTTGTCCTCTGCATGGCAGAAAATCTGCTGGATTTTTTGCCCTCTGCTGGATTTTTTGCCCTTTTTGTGCATCAAGCGCTGTTTGTTGGCTTCCCAAGCATCCTCAGCCACAGCTCCTGGTCTCCGCTCTTCCATGCGGCAGGAGCGGGTGATGTGGGACCCTGCCTGTCAGTTGAAGCACTCCTTGTCTGAGAAGCAGAGCAGCCTTTTGACAGGATGGTGTTATTTTCAGGTTTCTTTACAGTGAGCTGATGAAGTATGACTCGTCTAATCCTACCTCTGCAGAAGAGAGCATTTTTGAGCAAGCGGGAGGAAAGAAACTCAAAATAAAGAGCAGTGTTACTTTTCACCTCTACATCAGGTTTGTGGGGAGGGGTTGAACGACTGGCGTCAGCAGCACTGTCACACCCCTGGCCCTGGCTGTTTCCTTTAGTCAGTGCTAACCAGGGAGGGTTTGTTTTCTAGCACAGCACCATGTGGAGACGGAGCACTCTTTGATAAATCCTGCAGCGATCAGGCAAATGAGATGGGGCAACCCCAGCACCAGCCTCTCTTTGAGAACCCCAAGCAAGGCAAGCTACGGACCAAGGTGGAGAATGGTGAGTGCAGTCACTCCCTGCACGATGGGGTGGCTTCAGTCCTCTCCTCTGAGCCTTTCTGGTGCTCCAGAGCTTTCTTACCCCTCTCTGTGTGCTGTTGTGGGATTTGAAGCATTCAGGAACCAAAAGAGGTAGATGGAAGGTTTTAGAAAGAGTCCCTTCCCCTTCCCAGCTCTGCCTGTTGCACTGTCATGCTCATGAAGTTTGCAGCTGAAGTTTGATGCAAAGCTCTTAGGTCTGTGCCCTCCCTTTCAAGCAAAGTTATATTCTGCTTCAGCTGTGTTGAAAATTACTCATCAGTACCCAGTACTGAATGCCAGATTGTTCCCTGAACCTGGTGTCAGACTCCTGAGTTCACTCTGGGTATCCAGAAGTTTCTTGTGCAGTTGCTGATGGGGTTTTGATTTATTGAATATCTGACATTATTCAGAAAAGCTTTCTTCTTCTCTTGTGCAGGTGAAGGTACCATTCCCGTGGAATCGAGTGACATTGTCCCCACATGGGACGGGATCCAGCACGGGGAGCGGTTACGAACCATGTCCTGCAGTGACAAAATCTTACGCTGGAATATACTTGGCTTGCAAGGGGCACTGCTGTCACACTTCCTAGAGCCAGTTTATCTCCGCTCTGTTACACTCGGTGCGAAACTCTCTGTCCTTTCTGGGTAGAACTGGGATGCAGTGGCGATTTGCCTCACTGCCCTGTGTGATGGCAAAGTTTGTGGAGGGTGTAGGAGTAATGGACTGAAATATCTTTCTTAAGCAGAGCTGTTGGAAAATGAAAAGGGAGTCTGTGGATTTTAGGCTGTGTGTAGAATGGGTTTCTCTCCAAAGTTCTGGATTTTTAGGAGACATGTGATCTAGGAGAGTGAGACAAAAACTGCATGTTTGTGTCTTTGGTGAGAAATGTTGCAGTCTGTAAGCTGTTGTCTTACCCGCGATACATGTAGCTGTGCTGATCCACCTGCTGTGGGCTTTTGGGAGCCTGTGAGCGGTGCTGCAGTGCTTGGGGTTTGACTAATCCATCACCTGTGCCATCCCGTTTCCTAACACTTTCACCTCTGTCTCCACAGGTTACTTGTACAGTCAGGGTCACTTGACCCGTGCCATCTGCTGCCGCATGGAGAGGGATGGGAACACACTGAAGGAAAAGCTCCAGGCTCCGTATCACATTAACCATCCCGAGGTACTGCAGCCATAGCACCTCTTCATCTTTCTGTCCTGCATTCCTTTGCCTGTGGGTTTGGGGGTGCCTGAGGCACTCTGCGGGGGGTCATTGCGCAGCAGCCCTGCAGCCAGGGGCAAGAATTAGTGACCAGAAACACAGAATCATACAATCAAGGGATATCCTGAGTTGGAAGGGACCCACAATGTCTCATCAAGTCTAGCTCCTGGCCCTACACAGGACAGCCCCAAGAACCTGCCCTCTTTGTGTCACCCCACGGTTTGGGGGTTACTGGCAGAGTCTTAGTCCGGAAAAAAGGACACTGGAGTTGCCTCTGTGGCCTTCAACTCAGTAAGAACCTTATGCTTGCGGCTCTGGAAGGTTTGGGATGAGCTGAAACTGTGAGGGATGAAAGGGGCAAGAGCCTCATGCAGCAGGACCAGGTTAAGGAACCCTCTTGCGCAGGTTGGGCGAGTCAGCGTGTATGACTCTGCAAGGCAGACGGGCAAGACGAAGGAGTCGTCGGTGAATTGGTGTCTTGCTGATGAAAGCGAAGTTGAAGTCTTGGATGGCACCAAAGGGAAAGTAGATGGGTAAGAAGAGCCTTTCCTGACACTGCCTTTTCCTGACACTGTGTGGGGGAAGGGGGGGCAGCTCTGAGGTGGGGAGTACACTCTGCCCTGTTACAGCACCCTATGCATGGGAGGGTTGGAGGGAGGAATTTCAAACAGACATAAGCAAGCACTCCTGAAGGAAAACAGAATGTTGCTCAGCCTGGACCCTGCCAAGCCCAGAGCTCCTCTCAGAAATCCATGGGATTTTCCCTGAGCCCCCTGCTCCTCTTGGCTCTTCTCAGTGTCCTGTCCCTCATTGCTACTACCATCTTCCTTCTCAGTCTGAAGCTGGAGGTGTCTCGTGTGTCCAAGAGGAAAATGTTCACCCTGTTCCAGCAGCTCTGTGCAAAGAACAACCGCAAAGACCTGCTGAGCCTTTCTGTGTACTCGGATGCCAAGGAGGCAGCCACGGCATACCAGGCAGCCAAGCAGTGCTTCTTCAGCACACTGGAAGAGCTGGGCTATGGCAGCTGGATCCGCAAACCCCAAGAGGAAGAAAGTTTCTCTGTCTCTGATGCGTAATGAAGCACTCTGCGAGGAGTAGGGGGTGAATGTGCACAGGCATACACATGGCTGTGCTCATCCTTCTTTCACCACGTATTTGGAGTGGAATCGGGACTGCAGCAGTTTCCTCGTAGGCCTGGCTGCCTTCTCCCTGTCACTCAGATCCTGCGTTTTTAAAATGTGCATGTAAATGATTCTCGTTTTTTTTAAGCAAGGGCAAGCTCAGTCCCCATTTGCTTTTTTATAGTTTTGTCCCCTTTTTTTTGTTTTTAAAAGAAGGCACAAGAAACCAGAGGAGTTTTCAAGACTGTGAGCTTGAAACCTTTGGACCATGTACTGCAAATCCCTCTGGCAGGTTTTGAGGTAAATATTCTCCTTTGAGATTAAAAAAAAAAAAATCAGGCTGTTGGACTGATTTTCTGTGTCTCTGTTGAAGATGACTGGTAGCCCAGCTGAGCTGGGACATGGGACTGACCTCTGCAAGGTGCAGCAGCAGGACCAGCATAACATTCTGCATTAATAGCAAAAAAGAAAGTTTCCGTTTTGTTGGCTGTGGGTGTGTTAATTCCTGCTGAGGTGAAGAGGGGCCCGTGGTGGGGTTTGGAGAGGGACAGAGATGAGTTTGTATTTGCTAAATGATGAAGGGAGCCAGGTAGAGTTTGGAATTGAGCCTCTTGCCTCAAACATGGGGCTCATTGGGCAGAGCTGAGCCCTTGAGGGCTTGGACTGGCTCTGAAATGCTGGGGCAGGGCTCTCCCAGCTCCTTCCCTCACTGCTACCTCTAGGACGGAGTGTCTCTTCTCCAGTCTCCAGAGGCCAGTGGGTGACTGCAGACCCTGTCCTGTGTTTGTGTCTGAGCTGAACTACATGCCAGATATGGTGGAAGGTGAGAAGCAGTAATGCTGTTGCCATCCAACAGCAGGTTTATTGGGTGTTGTTGGAGCAGCCCCTTTCCCTGTGCAAGGCAAGTGATGGCTCTGCCTGGGGTGAGAGCTGACACTGTTCACATGAGATGGAGACCAAAGAGCTGTTACCATGGAAGCACAGCCCAAAGCGAGGAGCCCTAAGGCTGGCAGCAAGACCCCGGCTCTGGCCGTGGATCTCCACAGGGCAGCTCGGCTGGGGCCAAGCAGGGTCACCACTTGCTGAAAGTCCGGCTGCCACAGGTTCACCCTGCCTGCAACTGCCCTTGGACACCCGCTGCCGTGCAGTGCTGTGAGGGATAGGAGCTGCCTTGGCAGCCAGCCCAGAGCAGGGCCGGGGGCTCCTCTGTCTGCAGCTGCTCAGGGAGCTGTGCCTGAGGCTATGGGGGTTCCTGCTGTGCTCCCCACACCCAATGCTCACAGACCTCCACTCCCCATGGGGGTGCAGCAGCACCCCCCCCATTCTGCACTCACTTGAGATTGGACCAACAGCAGAGGAGACACAGGTGGGATGAAGTGGGACAAGACCCTGGCATGAGGCTGCTTTAGAAGCAAAGCTCTTAACATTTTAGATATTGGGGTGCAGCTCTAAGAGTAGGAGCTCCAGGAGCAGCAGCTGGAGCAGCTGGGATTTCTCTGGCTGGGTGAAGTGCTGGGATTTAAATTAATTTCTAGCGTGCAGCTTCCCATGGCCCTGTGTGTTGCCAGGCCCTGCCAACACCACTCCCCCCAGCCCCGGGGATTAGTGGTATTTATAGCAAATGCTCCATTTCAATTTTCCCCAATGAGGCCAATTCCTGCTGGCCAATGGAGTGCGGGAAGTGCTGCCGGCCTGGCTATGGCTGCCAGCCCAGTGACCCATGGTGGGGCCCAGTTGCCAGCAGCTCCCAGCTTGGGTTGATTAACTATGTTTTCCTTTTTCTTGTGCAACTCATCTTGTGCCTGCTCCTGGCTCCAGCGCACTGAACCTGGAGTGGAACAGAAGACGGAGCTGGAGCAGCCCCTGGCACTTGCTGCCCTGGCCCTGCCTGCAGGTAGGACCTAAAAATAGCTTCCTCCTGCCTGGTCCATGTGCTCACCTCAGGGAGCCCAGAGCTGAGCAGCTCTATCCTCTTCCCCATGCCTCTGCTCCTGCTCTGTCACCTCCTGGGAGCCCCAGAGATGGCACAGGGGTTGGCAGCACCAGGCAGGAGCCAAGGGCTGCCCACTGAGGCCGGGGCTCTGGCCCCACGTGGCCTGATAGGAGATGCAGTGAGCGACTGGTTCTCCCAGGAGCAGAGGAAAGAGCTGGGCATGTCCCCATGGAGCTGGTTTCATGCTCCTGTGCTCTCTCCGTCAGCAGCTGGGATTTTCCTCTCCCAGGGCTGATGCCTTCCTGGCCTCTTACCTTGGTCACAAGCAGCCAGAGCCTCCCCAGCCCCGGCTGCATCCTGCTTCCTCTGGCCCGCAGAGCACAGTGTGTTATGAAATGACACCAGATGGAACCAGCCGGGTCCTGTGTAAGTATTTATTGGTTTGCAGAGGCTGCCTGAGCCCAGTACCCAGCTCTCTGGCCCTGGGACCGGCCATTCCCCATGCTATTTGGAAGTGGGGGTGCCCTGGCCAAGCTGCAGCAGGGAGTTGGTGGTGTAGTTCTGGAAGAGAGGCTGGAGGAACATGCCAACGGTGCCAAAGACACAGACGAAGACGAAGATCCACAAGAAGAGGCGGTCGATGACCATGGCCACGTACTTCCAGTCCTCGCTCACCTGCGTGGGGCCGGGAAAAACGCTGGGTCAGGCTGGGGCCTTAAGTATTGCCTGACACTGCCCCAGTTGGGAATTTGGCATAGCCTCAGAGCCTCGAATCTGCTCCCTCAGCACTGCAGCTGCTGGGGCTGCCTGCCAGCCTGCTGTGGGCCCCACGGGGCTCACTCCCCCTGCTGTCACCCACACTGCTGAGCCCAGGAAACATCTCCCCAGTGAGCAGAGCCGGGGGGGCTCTGCAAAAGCCGCAGCCTGACAGTGCCGTGCAGGGCCAGGCCTCCTGGGAGCCTCCTGGGTTTCCAAAGCAGCTGCTTCTGCTTCAGCCTGGAACTGCAGTGGTGGGTCAGGGATCGGTGCTGGACCTCCTACCCAGGCAGGAGCTGCAGGGCCTCACTGGGCACGGGGCTAGGCAGGGACCCCCTTGGTGCTTGTGCCCATCACTTCCTGTGGTGTAGCCGTGAGCCAGGACACACTCTGCACCCCACAACTCTGCCTGCACCCCACAGCTCTGACTACCCCTGAGCACTGCCCACCCCCAGACGCACACCGCCCACTCCAACTTACACTCTGATCATCATCCTCACTGCGCATGTGGTCAGCAATGAAGCGCACGCCATCCACCGCTTCCTCCAGCCCGCAGCTGCAGCCAGCTGCAGGGGCCGGTGCCTGCCCCTGTCGCTCCCGATAGCCATTGAGCCCCTCGGCCTTGGCAGCCCCGGGGTTGGCGTAGCAGGTGCGGGCACCAGCCTGGACGAAGAGAGCAGTGGTGGCAGCGCGTTCCTGGGTGTGCCGGCGCTGGCGCAGACGCTGGCGTGCGCAGCTCTGCCGCGGCTGCTTCATGAAGAGCAGCGCTGGGAGCTTGTGGAGGAAGAGCGTGCGGACCCAGGGTGGCATGGTGTGCGTGGTGGGCGAGCGGTGGTGCACGTTGAGGACACAGACGCTGGTGACGATGGAGAAGGTCACCAGCACCATGGTGAACATAAGATACTTGCCCACCAGCGGTACGTCCAGTGAGGTGGGTGGCACGATCTTGGAGATGAGCAGGAGAAAGACGGTAAGGGCGAGCAGGACAGAGATGCAGAGTGTCATCTTCTCACCGCAGTCAGATGGGAGGTAAAACACAAGGATGGCCAGGGAAGTAATGAGGATGCAGGGGATGATGAGGTTGATGGTGTAGAAGAGCGGCTTGCGCCGAATGATGAAGTCGTACGTGATGTCCACATAAGTGGAGTCATCAGGGTTCTCATTGCGCCGCCCTGGCAGCGCCACGATGTCCCACTCGCCACTGGGTGTGAAGTCATCCAGGCTGGCCACCTCACTCTTCAGCACCAGGTCTATCTCGGTGCGGTCGTAGGTCCAGGAACGGAACTTCATGGTGCAGTTCTGCTGGTCAAAGGGGAAGTGCTTCACCTCGATCTTGCACGCGCTCTTGTAGATGGCAGGTGGCAGCCAGAAGATGCTGCCATCATAGGAGATCACCGCGTTGGAGTAAAAGGAGACCTCATACATCCCATCGGCACTGGGGTGAAGAGATGTGCTGTCAGTCCTTATGTTGTCAGCCCCAGCAGTACAACAACATGGCCCCCCACCTTGGGTGGGGTTGGGGAACACATGGTCCCTCCCCCAAAAAATGACCTACTTGTTGTAGAGCACCACGTCAGGCAGCCAGATGTGCTTGGAGGGCAGGCGGACCTTCTTCATGTTGTCAAAGTCCTCAGGCTTCCACGTGAGGCGGTAGTCCTCCCACTCCTGAGGAGAGGTGGGATCAGCCCAGCCCAGCCACAGGATGGGGGCCTGGGGCAAGGGAGTGGGTCAGGGCAGGGTGGACATTAGGGTCCCACACAGGGTGTATGGGGGGGTCCCTATGATAGGGATGGGTCTCAAGGCAGGGGCTGGGGAGTCCTGGGGCAGGGTCGACATGGGGGCTCCCAGTGCATGGGGGGCCAGGACAGGGTGGGGGTGGAGTCTTGCAGCAGGGTGGACATGGGGGTCCCGGCCACATCAGAGTCCAGGGTGCCCACCTGGGTTAGCCAGACGTTCGTGGTCATGATCTGCTCCCGCTCATGCTGCAGAGAGACGGGGGGCCAGTCACTCAGGGTGCTGGGAGGGTTTGGGGCCCCCTCGCTTGCCCGGTAGGTTGAGGAGTAGAGTCCTGGCCAACTCACCACACTGATGAGCTGCGCCAGCGACACCATCAACTGCACGGTCACCAGCTCAGAGCCATTGGTTGCTGGCCGGATCAGCTTGTTGTAGCGCGCAGGGTCCAGCAGATACTCAACCAGTCGCTCCTCTGTATCCGTGCCCAGGCTCCCTGGGGCATGGCGAAGCCTGAGTCCCACGGTGGCGGGCAGGGTTCCCCACGAGGGTCCGGAAACCCCCCGGGGTAGAGCCTGTACCCGGCCTAGGGCTCTGTGCCTGGCGGCCCGAGAGCAGGAATGATGGGGTGCATGGTGATGGGGTGTAGGTGTCATAGCCGGGCATGGAGCAGGGAGGGCCGGGGGGAGGATGGGAGGTCTGAGGGGCTCCATGACTGGGGACGAGCAGCTGGGCAGGGCTGGGGGGTCCTCTCTGCCCTCCCCTGCCTGTCCCTGCCACTCCCTGCCCGTTCATGACACCCCCTCCCCTGCTCCTGTCGGTCCCTGCCCACCCCCGGCAGCCTCGGAGCCGGAGCCCACGGCGGCTGCATAGCCCCGGGGGGTCGAGGAGCGCGGGAAGCGCCAGGGGCACTGGCATCGCAGAGGGGCCGGTACCGGCTCCACTCCGGATCTGTCCCGTGCAACAGGCGCAGCCCCCGGGCCCG